>JAJEKV010000013.1:610893-815695 GCA_021234155.1 Isoetes taiwanensis
CTCTTTCATTCCGTTCCATTCCATTCCTTTATCCATAAATCTCCATTTCATCCATTCCATCATTCCATTCCACCTCCATCCTCCTCCACCTTCAATTCCTTGGGGCTCTCCTTCCATTCCTCCATTCCTTCTAGAACTCCACAAAATTCCTCCACATTTTCCACCAAAAGCCCTCAAACTCCAGGTCTCCCAGCTTCTCAAATTCTTTCTCAATTTATCTCCTATTTATAAACCATCCTTATTTTAGCTCCATCCTGCCCCATGCATCTTCTATCTTGCATTACATGTCATGGCATACTTATATATGTACATGAGTACGTATCTTTGGCCCATCAAGCGGCCGGACGTTCTAGATCCCAAATGGCATATCACCGAAGCACTTGCTCCGGCTTGAAATATTTATATACCTGCCGCCAGAAGCAATAATAGGCCATAAAATTTGCTTCTCCAAGCGATTGAAATGTTGCCATATCTCACGTTTTGCTTGCTGAAAAATGATAGCGTGCCAAGGGTGTATGCTTTTGGTCTTGCGTGTGTGCTTTTCCACAATCGCGGTCTTCGCCAAGTTTAACACCTACATGGGTCTTCTGAAACGCTTATTACCGCGGGATAGCTTCTTCGCGTCCTCGGGTGTTGGAGTCTTCTACAAGTGGCCTTATCCGAACTCACCCCATGGTTCTTCAACCTTTGGTCTCTTCAACAAAGGTTTTAATGGAACATTCTGCTGCAATCAAGTCTTGCGCAAAATAATAAGCGTTAAATCAAGTGCAAATAAATTCGAGACAAAATTCCACTGGTTCTCTCGTGATGTTCGAGAAGTCTGTGAGTCTATGCTTTGTTGCGGCTAATGGGAAGAAGAATGAAAGATGCGAAATGGTATGGGTTATAATCTAAAGTGCAACTAAGGGAAAGAAAGCGAGGAGAGGTTAAAAGTGAGCGGCTAAAATATGAATAAAGGAAATACTAATGGAAAAGGGATCATGTGATGTCGGATATGTTGAAATTTTGTAAAGGCCAACATGAATAAAAATAAGAGGCTGGTCTCTCGGCCTATGCCACGAATGATTTCAGCGGATAGCCATTGATGGGGATTAGGTAATGCAACCCCATCAAAATCTTGAAGATGGTAAGAATTCTGGCACACCCAACTCTGTAATAATATAGGGCCCACACAACACTTCAAACTTTGTGGATGGTTCTCCACGGCGCATTCCATTTCAAAACAAGTTCATGATTGGAATTCACCTTTCAGTTGATTGTTCGAATAGGGCTTGATCTTTGTTTTCTTCATTTGAATATTCAATCGCGCTTATACTGTGTTCTTCGAGGCTTTGGCGCTATCTAAGCGGTTTGCAATGCCTCCAATATCATCGCGTGCAACCTGCAATAGCAATGCGAAGAAGGTACCTCAAAGTTTCAATAGGAAAAACAGCCTCTAGCCCATAAATGAGCTTGAATGGGGTATATGGTTTGCAGCTTTCAGTTTGTCCTAGGCTGGGCGCGGTGATAACTTGCTATGCCAATGCGTTTATTGGAAGATACAACCTCCTTCTTAATAATGCCCATAAAGGTCTTATTTGTGCTCCAGCTACTGCCATTACCACAGGGTAATATGCTGAACTCTTGAGATGTTTCATGCCCAACATTCTTACAAGTTCTGTATAACTTCATTGACAAAATGTTTTCCCCTATCGGAGACACTATATATACTTGGGCACTCCAAACCCTAGTTATTATACGATGATAGAAATGAAGCCGGTAACCTCTTACAGTTGCTGTTTTTAGTTGGCAGCTTCAGCATTAGTAAAATAGCAAAGAGTGGCCACAATACATAACGATTGATGCTTGGATGGTGGAGGTTAAACACCCTTAAATGGACAAATTATACATTAGAACCCTAATGCATGCGATTACCAAAATACATGGGGCACATACAGCCGAGGTCGGCAACTCTTGGAGAATGTATAGCGGTCAAAATAAAGATGGCCAATGTCAGCACCGCCGCGAAATTACCTTTTTAGCTGTTGTCTCACCTCCAAAATGTCAGCCACATACATCACGCATGACGATGAGAAGTGAAATTCCCTGCCTTTCGGCTTCATCAACACACACCTAGATGCCATCTTGACTCCTTCTACACAAAATATCTCCCACAAGAACATGGGACAAACGGCTGCATGTTTAAGATTTAGCAAGCTCGGCTGCTTGGGACATACCATGTGGTAAGATTTGCATGGCTAAATATTGTTTAATAGGGTGCATCCATGTCTATGTCGGCCGCATTGACAAAAGTGCAAAGGTCTTTAGCATCCCTAATTACCCTCTACATTGTCATGTACTTCTTCCGCAAAATTCTGGAAAAGCGTAAGGGAGGTAAAAGGACTTGGGGCCGGGATTTACTGCTATGCTACCCCTGTACTTTAAAAAGAGAATTGGCTCAAGAATACAATCCATGGCTGAAATTTTGCTTTCTTGAAAGTTTCCCCGCAGCAGGCAATGGATTTTTGCTTCATGATAACGGTCATGTCTTTACGCTATAACAAGTAATGGCCGTTAACTTTTTCAGAACAAACATACAAAGTCACGCAACATATTTTTCCAACTCTGGATATCTTTCTTACGCCACGGACCCACGCTTGCAGGAATAACCAGTAAACGCTAACTTTAGGAACACTGCGCAGCACAAAACTATCCAAACTGACCAGGTGGTAGAATAAATCTTTATGAATGGCACATCAAACTTTGGGCGACAATAATAAAAAGTAGAAGAGGCTTTCTGCTTACTAAGTGTCTCAAATGCCAGCATTCGCTGATCTAAAACCAGCGTATGGCTTTTCCCTGCGGCACATGCTCCGATTAGGTGTTAATTTTGGTGATTAAGACTGATATGTCGCGTCGGAGCGATGAATGTAAAAGAGCCAACGCCCAATGAGCTTTTTCACATGCTTGAGTGTAGGGATTGCGGCTTGGCTCAATAAGTGCCACCTTTGCTTGATCAATCTGCACTCCCACTTGGATACCTTATGCCCCAATAAAGTGCCTTCTTCAACCGAAACTTGCACTTAGATGGATTTAGACATATCATAAATTGCCTACAACTTGTTCAAGTATATAGCTTGCAATCAATTACATGACCAAAGCGGTTGATAGCATAATATAAAATGTCCAAGAATATACGGTCCTCTTTCTCCCAATGGTTGGAATGCCTTCACCATTGCTTTTTGAAGAAGCGTGGTAGAGTTGCATTCATGAGCCAAGTGGCATAGCAGCGGCGGCATAAATTACCGGTGTTATGAAGGGGTCTTGGGCTTTGATCTTCTAAGTAGGATAGAAATTTGGTTAAAGCAGAGTCCATCCATGAAGGAAAAAATTTCCTGCCCTACTACTTTGTATAATACCTCCTCTTAAAAGGTAGAGGATAAATAGTCTTTAGCGTGGCCTTGTTAAGTTCCCGATAATCAATACATACACTGAAGCTTGCCATTCTTTTTAAGATGTGTACAAAGCAATTAACCCAAGAGGGATTGTCAATCTGGATAGATAAAACCCAACATCCAAAAAGATTTTGTATTTCTTTACGCACAAGAGACAATAGCATAGGGTTAATTCGCAATTTACGTTTCCACGTGTTTTGCTCCGTGCTTCAAGTTGATCTCTAATTGGCACACATCAGCTGGTATACCCTTAAGTTCCTTGTAATCCCATGCAAGCGGTCATTATAAGACTGAAATAATTGTTGTAAACCGCTTGTTTCAACATCATCGATACATCTTTCAATAGACAAGGTTCTATCGCACCCATTTTTGAGATGTTTACGCCTTTAACATATGTCTCAAGTTTAGTGTCTATTACGAGAATGTCTTGAAATGTTTGTCAAAATCTAAAGGTAACTCTTCCTCCGGTATAGCCCCTTCACAATTTTTTTTCCAAAGGGCACGTTTACAAAGAGCAGAATTTTATTTAGCGTGGATATGTTTGAATAGAAAAGGTTATAAATTTACCCACTGAGATCTTTATGTTCAAATTAAGTCTAAATGCAAGAAAAGCATTTTTGTTCTAAATTCACCATTGACTATTGACACACTAGCAAGGAATCTCAAATACGAAAATGAGTAATGTTATGGATAAGTGTTCTGCATACCTTTAAAAAGTGCATGATATTCAAATGGCATTTGAAGTGCATCTAGGAATGACAGTTCCTCCTTTCTCTATCAACTTACCTTTGTCATCTTTCGATGAATCCCGTGAGTGAAAGTGGGAACTTACGAGTAACCTCCATCAAACCAAAGGCTAGCAGCCTTGGTCGTGCTTGCTGACCAGTGCACTATCATCAGGCTTGGTGGCCTTAATGTTATCAAGCAGAGATGGGATATGCATGATACAATGCCCTTGAGCCAGGGGTTGTACCGCATCTTCAGCCGAAATGAGGCCTATTCCATGTATTCCGCGCCCCTTTTTATTATAAATATAGGCAGTATGGCCCTTGCCATCTGTAATAGAACACACACCGTGCCTCCAAATGGGTCTTGCATCAACTGCATATAGCCAAGTCCTTCCAAGCAACAAATCATAATCACTACTGCTCTTCATTTGGGCACTAAAAGAAATCACAACGAAAGGGATGCTCACTCTAATTCCTTCAACCTCTAGACCAACCACATCAACTTCACCCAAAGGACTAACTTTTTCTAGAGTGAAGGATGTCAGCGTTATATTTGAGGGTCTTGCTATTTTCAGACCTAACTTTATCATCACTTCATATGGCATCACGTTAAGTCCTGAACCTCCATCTAGTACTACCCTATTCAATGAGAAATTGCCAACATTGGCTGCACAAGTAAAGACACCTGGATCATCGTACCTGACATCACTGAGCATATAGGTATCTGATTCTAGAGTAGGCGTGCCAGCTGGTTCGAGCAGTTTGAAAACACTATCCCTGTATGATGGAGCAATCTGAAATAAGGTGAGCAGATCCAAATTTACCTTGGTACTCCTAAGAAGTGATTGCACGTGATGATCATGAGCATGTAAGGTTGGTTGTTGACCAGGTAAGATGCTAATGTCATTTCTTCCAGCAAATTCGTCAAATGTTACATGTTTCTCCACCATTTTCTTTGGCTCCGTGCTTTCCTTGCTGCCTAGTGGTAATGCCATTATATGTCCCTCTTTTATAGTTGCAATCAATAAGGAAATTTGTAGATTGACATGAGGTTTTATTACCGGCCCTTCATTATGGTCATATAAACACGACATACGGCAATGTTCTTCATCGTGGTCCCCAAAAATGATGAACAAACGGGGTACATCATGGGCATGGCTTAGCATAATGTGCACGCACTTGATGGCACTTCTCATTCTTTGGACCAGCAAGAACTTTCGGAGTGCCCTTCTTTATTGGGTATAGTGCAGACTTGGGAGGATATTTACTTCCTTTGTTTGTGACCATCTCCTTGAATTGCTTTTGCCATATCGCCCATCATCCATGGATCAAGAATCGAGCTTGCGCAGTCATCCTCAAGGCTTTTTCCTTTGTTCCATCACCTCTCGCGGCTTTTGCAAATCGCTTTATATCAGCAAGCTCTTTTTTTCATGTTTCTCTGCTTTAATAGCATAAACCAAGCATGTATATTGTGATTTCTAACATCCTCCTTCCCCAAGAACTTGGTGATGATGCCATGTGACGATCAAGAAGACACCATCCATAACCCTTGCAATAATTCTCAGCAGCTTGAGAATGCCCGTGTCTTATGGAGCAAAGCTAGCCCTGACGATTGCAACTTTGCATAATTTCGATAAATGAAGGCATTGCCCGCAATCCTTGCACAAAACAAGAATTAATTGCAAATTAGAAGTCTCTACATTGCTATATTTGCAAGCTTTAATGCATTTTGAAAAATCTTTCATGTAAGACTTTATGTTCCCTCCTTGTTTTAGCGAAAAAAGACATTAACTTTTGTAACAAATTCCCTTCATCAAGTAGTACCCCAAATCTCTATCAAACCTTTAGCAAGATCTTCCCATGCTTGGGATTTGTATGTGACAAAGAAATCAAACCAAGATTCTCTACTCCATCCATGCTTTTGGAAAATGATACAATGTCCCCTTTCTATGCCCATAAGTTTTATAATATGCTTTGAATATCTTAAGAAAATCTTCCTGGATTGCTTTGTACCATTGTACATTGAGGAGATGGAGCCAATAATGCACTCAATTCATCAATTGATTTTCTCAAGTAGCATCGCCTAGAGCCATGAGGCGGTGCATACCTGCACTGCTGATCCCTCTCGAATCTTCCTCCTTCGTGGGTAGAACTTGATGAACCATGATGAAACCAAATCTCATGTCAAATCGACCGTGAGCATGTTTAAAAACTGCCTTTAGTTGGGGAAAAAGATTTGCTCCAATGGTGTATCTCTAGGGACCTCCCATTGTGGGATATTCACATGTATGTACATAGGGTTCCCTCGCCTACCGTTGGACGCCTTTGTAAATTTAATATCACCAAAAAGAGCTTGAGGGTGGTCTAGTGAATTTTATTCAATGGTTTAATTTCCTAATATGTGGGATGCCATGTAGGATTTAATGTGCGGTATTAGTACATTCTTTTAATACATTTTATATATAATATTATGGGTCCATATCTAGAAATATTGCAAATGGAACTACATGGAAAATGGATCATGGAATATGAAATAATATTAATACATCAACGAACATGGATAATGTATATTGTAAAATACAAGAAAGTGTAAATATCCCTAGTCGAGCAAACCTTCTTCTCCTGTAGATTGCCTTGTAGATCATGGCCTCTCGCATCTTATTGAAATATGTTTAGAATCAAAGGCAACTTTGTAGCAAGTAATAAAACTTAACAAATAAAGGAAAGCAATAACACATCATGAATCCTACTTACATTACAAATAGACAAAACAAATGTGTAAATAATAATAAAGTGTATGCCAAATATACATAATAATGTGATTCAGATATAAATTGGAATTATATTACAAACAGACATTTCAAAACATCCTATAAGTAGTTTGTCCATTGGCAACAAATTAGCTTATTACAACTTGAAACTTTGACCTCCTGTGGAATAACCCTTGCCGAACACGCAAATCACAACTATGCAACTATACAACTTGGCAAAACTTACTCCAAAGCTTTCTTCAAGTGGATGCATCACGAAGAGGCTTGCAAATTATGCTTTGAGAGGTATATCCTTCCGTTCTTCTTTGAGGAACTAAAATACAAGCAAAAGCAACGAAATTTTTATGAACACAGTACTGCAACTTACTGCTTCCATTAACATAATATCACAACTTGCCACTCGAGCATAATAAACTACATCTGTATGAATTGAAGATTTTTTAATCCTAGCTCTCATACAAACAAAGCTAATATGTAGATTTACAGTCAAGATGCATGTTGTGCCTTCTATGTGAAAATACCCATATGGTCACAAAAAAAAAAAAAAACCGGGCAATGTGCCTTGCACGATGTTTACTAAAGGGACTGAACATGCATGCATGTATGCATGCATTATGTGCATGTAATGCATGCACGCGTGCATGCCAAAACCATACGTTGGGAGTGCAAAGTAGTTAGAAATACAATATGCGCTCTATAAATACTAATGGCATACCCTCACACAAATACAACAGAAGAATCATATGCAAACCATAGCAAAATAGTCGTATAATTATACGTTTTGCGCGATGAACCATTTTTTGTGATATTCTATGGCTGAGGGGACCAATGATTCTTTCATTTTGGCGAGATGTTGCCCCCAAAGGGCAACATACTAACCATTTGTCTTATGCTTTAAGACTAGGTCAATTACTCTAAGAGACTAGGTCAATGTTGGAAAGAGCTCATTAGCCAACATTGATGTGAAGGTCAAACAAAACAGACTTATCTTCAAGGTCAACACAAGCATTTAAGGTCAAACTCTACAACAGGTACTTCATTTGTGGTCAAACAGTCGGTCAAAGTTATGATGACTGGGTCTTGAAGTGTGGAAGACACTCATTTGAAGTTTGGAAGTTAGAGTTTGAAAGACCCCATGGTATATTGTTCCAATCCAAGTCCTAGCCATTTTTTCTTATTTGGACATCCATATCCCATTTTTATCCACCTTTGCATTTTTGCCTACTTATTTTTCCCCCTTTCATACCTATGCCTCATTTCCATTTACAAGTCTGGAAGTCAAATGCCCCTATTGCAAACATTTCGGCCTTCCATTTTCAAGATCGAAGCAATGTGCAATATCATTTTTGTTACGTGGAGTTGACATCTCCGGTGCCTACCATCTACTAATCAATGGTTGAGCATTTCACCATTCGCAAAGAAATACTATATTACAGCCACCGTACGTACTCCAAGCAACAACCTTTTGTCATAAATGATTCGGCGATCCAAATGCGGCAACTAACGGATCAAATTGCTCTGTCGCATGGTCCAAAACTTCAATTCATTTTTAGGCTGCGGCGGATCCGTCATGTATTTTTAGTAGTTACCATTCTAGATTGGCATCGACAACAAATTTGGACCGGCCAGTCAAAGGAAAAATCTTTTGCCCTAATCAATAACTTTTTATTTTTGCCAAAAGCAAAGGTCGGATATTCACCATTTGTAAATTGCCACAAAAGCAACCTCATGTGGCCCCGGATTTTAGGTGCAAGGATATTTAGGAACTAAATGCTAATTGCCGATTCATACCTTGTATTTTGTATTTACCAAATTTAGTCTTGCAAATTCGTATGAAGCTCAAGTGTTCTAGTGAGATCTACGGATCACTATTGATTTGCTTAAAGCGAAATTGCTTAATTGAAGCAAAATAGCTTAAATAAATAACTTAATTAATTAAAAGAAAAAAAGACGTTTTATCTCTCAAGACCTTTGCAAGGATCCTTTTAATACAACTAGTGGGTCTAAGCTAAAAAGCAGTGTATTTCAACTTAGGCCATGACATTGTTATAATCTCAACAATCTACAAATTCTTCTCCATTATCTAGAACATTTAAACTATAGCACAAGACTTTCAAATTCAAAGAATTCCAAAGATCTTTATATTGCAAATAAAGACAATATTCAAGTGTAACCCCACTATTACAAGAGTCTAATGTCTATATCCTTTAAATATAAAAAATAACCAGCTTGAATCATTAACAAAGGATGTACTAACCTTCTCTCAAGTATTACTAGATCTCAAGATCAAATGTGCATATATCCAAATGAAACAATATAGTAACTTTTTAGCATAGTACTTCTTTATCATGTCTGGTAAGCTTCATCAAACTTGCAATAAATGTGAAAACACACATTGGAGCACGAGACCCCGTTACCTGCAGTGAACCATAGAACAATTAGCCATAGCCATGGTAAAGTCCTATGCACTAACAGGTAAGCTTTAGAAAACCACATAGTACATCACTAATCTCGCTATACGATATGCCCCAACTTGTGAGAGCATAACTAAGAAACGAAGATCCCCATCTACGGTCCATAGTTAGGCACCCACGAATATGCCCATCCAATAGCTCTCAATGCTTAGAGATGCCCTGCATGTGAAGATTCACCCCAAGAAAAGGGGGTTTCTCGAGGGGGAATATTATGTTGTAATGTTATGTTGGTTCTTGATCTTTTCGCACTTCACCTTGCACGTAATCAAACAATAGCTAGGTTTTATTTATCCAACCTAGCATATTTAAAGCACTGTCATAAATAAGTAATCCACATGCCAAAACCAGTTGCATATTATAAAGAGATATTTTAACCTGTGAGATAAGGTCAATACACTCTTCACTGGTAGACCAATGTGGTACACCAAAATGACAAACAAAAACTGGCAAAAGTGCACTAAAACTTCTAAACAATAAAAAATACAAAAAGAACAACCAAAATGACAAACAAAAAGACTAGCAAAATGCATTAAAACTTCTATAACATTAGGGACAAATTTTATAAACCCAAACAAACTAGCCCGATGCAAATTTGATTAATTTGTAGAGAACCCAAGTAACTATCCTTAGCAATAACAATAGAACTTACACCCCTTAGAATTGTAAGGATAAGGGTATTCTTGCTAAAGATAGGAGTGTAGTTTATCTGCAGCCGAAACAAAGCGTGAAGAAGTTGATTTAAGCAAGATTAGATTAGAAAAGGGCCGATCAGAGGTCGTGACTAAGATCCAGAAGTTGCAGAGATCAGATCGTTGCAACAAGGCAGAGTTCAAAGCTTGAGTTGTCGGAATTCTATAAGTGGCTTGTTTTTGCACTCCAAGTTCTATTTTCTATCACCTATATCCATGCAAGATGAGAAAACTGCATAGTACATGGTGAGATATGCCTTTTAATAAATAACCATCCTAGCAGATAAAGTAAGTCCCTGCATTATTTATAAAGATTCCTAGCACCTCCGTACTCAACTTTTCGAACTCCTTATAGGCATTGAATGCAATAATATATGTCAATATAAGGAAAGACAAAGTGAAGAGCCTTCAAATTTTTGTTTTGCACAAAGACCTGCGAAAGATATAAAAGTGGATGGCAGAACAAAAAAAACTTGAGACTCTCATCAAGCAGGTTGTCATGTATATTTAATTTAATTTAATTTAATTTAGTTTAGCAGTTTAGAACCCTAAGCAAATTTTGAAGGGAATCTGAACCTATGGGACAAACAAATGTGAACCACAGATTTGAATCCCAATTATCTGAGGGATTGACCTGCAAGAAGAATCATAGCAGTGAGGAAAGATCTCCATGAGGACACAAAAAATTAGATGTACATCAGTCAATCAAATGAACTGAACCTTGATAAATTCCTGATCAAAAAGTCTTCTGCCTCAAACTTTGCTGCTTTGTTGCCTATCAAAGGAGTTTCTAGCTAATGACAACGAACAAAGGAACAAAACACAAAGAGGTGGAGCTGCTGCTCTACTGGATTTGAAAAAAAAAAGGATGCTCAGGAGCAAAGCGTTTTAGAGACTTATGGCGCTACTACACCGTCGAATTGGACTCTTAACAATCCCCTACTGCACGATCAGATTAGACCCTAACAATCCCTAAAGCTAATGGACAGTAGCCAACCCGTATGGACAGCAGCTCCAACATATGAACCGTCCAAGCAACCCTCCAAAACGATCTCAGTCAAAACGAAAAACCCACCTATCCCCGCATCTCCCAAAGGTCTGCCCTTCGGGAAACACACAAAAAGTTGTTTGTCCAAGTTTCTTCATGTCCTATCATGGCAGCATTCAATGGGCACCCTGGTATCCTAAGGGATTGCCAACCTCATCCATAACGGTAGCAGTACCACCAACTACTCTGACAACATATAGCTCAAGGTGGTACTGCTAAATTGGCAAGCGATGTTGCCATATTATACATGGTTGCAATTTTAGTTTCACGCTTAAGTGCCCGGCCGATGGACACCCCCGAAGGCATTAGTGACATTACTAAAGGTATATACTTAACTCACAATCACATTTTTGTAGCTTGTGCAAAAAAATGAGAACCAAATCAGAATCAACAAGGCATTTTGCCCTTGCTTATTAAACATTGGAGGGACACATTGTCCTCTCTCAAAGATCCAGTAAAGAAATACAATGCCCAGTTATGGGTAGCTTAAAGAATTTTGAGCATCTAACCTGTTATAATACAACCGCTCAATTGAAATTTCCCGTTTTATACAGATATTTACAGTAGCTTCGATATACAAATACAACCCGTGGAAGACTAGGACCACCAATGGGCTTTCCATCTTCAAGTAAGATATATGGCTCATGTGCTCTGCTCATACAAAATATATCGGACGAAATTCAGGCAACACAGAGTTCTCCACATACTTCAAGGACAAAACACAGGGCGAAATACCCATTCAAGAAATGTACATGGCGAACGAAGGCTAGTCTACACAGAACCGAGATAACAGACCATTTATCATATGAATGACCAGCTGAATTCTCATGTAGAGGCTCCACAATGTTAACTACAGGTACAACAGAAAACATGAGCAGGAGAATCTTGTGGTAATTAAAAGTAGCCAATGATACCATACCTTGATCATTGCATCATCCATCATAGGTCATGAATCCAAGAAGCGCCCTGCCATTCTATCTTGTCAAACTGCAAAGACAGCAATGTCAGAGTTTCCAGTTAAGGAGGCTAAGTCCTAGTTTCTGACTCCACAAACCTTGTTTTGGAAAGCCATCACCCACGACTACATGTCATTGAAGAACTTTTGTTGCGCAATATTTCTGTGACAAGCATGCCGGTCAAATCTGGTTCATCATGTATTCAAGGGTTCCAAGATAATGGACGCCTTGTAAAAACGGAGAGAACAAAGGGTGCTTCTTCATTGGGGTCTAAATGTTGATGGGACAATAGTGTAACCGTCTGGGTCTGGCTCCAAAACCATTTCACAGGAAATTTCTCTAGAGTTCACATAGTCTGTTCCACCAACTGATTCATGCATAAATATGTGGTATGCCCGCTTTCCTCGTGTCTTAAGAATCCTCATGCCTATATAGAATTTGGAATCCTCATCACCAAGACCAGCTCGTTTTCGAGAAGAGACAGGAACACCCTACAGAAACAATGAATTGAGGACAAATCCTGCATTTGAATAGATACAAATATTATAAAGAATGCATATATCTCGTGTTATTACCTGTGTTAGCGTCACAAACACATGAATTGGGACCCGAGCATCTGACCCTACAGCTTTAAGACGGAACTGTGGATTCTGCTGCCATGAATCATAATCCTGGCATCCTCCTGCACTGTAACCACGCCATAGTCCACGTAAAGAATACCTCATTTCTGGAGGATATATGCGACAGACATACAAAGACCGAAAATGGAGCTGAAAATCTTGCCACGACATCCAGAACACCCCATCCTGTGCCTGCACAAATGTGAATAACTGCTTCACAAGTATGAACAGATGATAAGATACAGCTATATCGTGGGTTGAACACAAACCTGTGGTGTATACTTCAGTTTATGCTTCATGCGGTCCGTCCATTCAGAAGACATATCTGACCATGGACCATTCCATTCCACTTCATTTGCCCATGGATTGCAAATCTGGACTAGTTTGTGGCCATCCACCTCCCTAGCCTAGGCGCAGAAACGTAAGCATAGTAAGTTTTATGCAGAGAAACCTAAGAATATAAAAGGGTGCTAAAATTTTATACCTGAAGCAGAGAATAAGCATGTCCCTGGACAATTCCACTATCGGAGACATGCGTATCAGAACCTGAAGGGCTTCCTGCCCCTAGTAGAAATCCTTCTTGCATAAAAGCGTAATAGCTGAGACCAAAAGTCTCCCACTGGCAAGATCTAACTGTGCTTGAGCACTTGTCAAATCAATTTCCTCCCCTGCTCCACCAGTCAAATCCACTAAAGCATCTTGAACATGGCCACCTTCTAATGCTTCATAGGATCCATGTAATTTAGCATATGCTTTCTCCAATATTGAAACCCACAACTCATTCTGCTTCCTGCTTGTTGCAAATGCAGGCTTGCCACGTGATTCACATGGTATCCAATCATCGACAACAACAGGCACCCACTCCCCCTGTATTATAGGGACATTTTTTGGAAAGAATTAGCCTAAAATTACAAGTATGATAAATGTGTGTAGAAGAAAAAACACACCTGAATACAGAACCGCACAGTATAGATACCCTCGTGGTTATACTCTGGAGTAATTATAATGTCAGATATGCGTGATGCAGATGTCAATACAGCTACAGCACTCAAGAACCAGCAATCCCCAAGATGACCCTACATATAAAGAATCAGTCCAAATATGCAGAAATGTTATCTTGAGAAAGTTAGAATTGAGGGCAAATTTCAAACCTGACAGACATCTGCAGGCTTTGTAATGCCCTCAAAAAGACGAGGCCGTACATTTGCATCCTTGACAAGTTCATCTGGGCGTAACCACTCGCTGACAACCTATATTGGACATGAAAAAGATGTCAACAGAAAGGCTAAATTTGGATGCATAAACAAAAGACCAGTCTAACCAGACAACATTAACCTGCAGCTTAGGCAATGGGTGTTCAGGATCTATGAACAGGGACTGATTATTTGGAGGAAATTCTTGATCTGTGAAGTGTGCCTCCCCCCTTGCAAATAGATCTGCTTTTACCGCAAGCTCAACTGCATTCTCTGGTTCAACTCAGCTTGAGTTTCAATATGGGGCTTCCTTAGTTTCCGAGCTACATAATCCATCTCAATGACTACGGTGTCACGGTCTGATTTTCGTTTCCGTCCAATTACATTCAGGTCTTCCCAGAAAGGCTCTTCGCGATCATAAAAGTCTAAATCTGCAGCTTCACTGCCCCAGTCATTTATCTACAAAAAACAGTATAAAGATTAACATAGGTAACCCAAAGTTGCCAAACAAATTGCTTATATTAAGGAAATTTTAAAATTACTCTGGGAGAATCTGCAGATTGCCAATGGTCATCGGGCTCCTCTTCTAGACTACATTCTGGCATGTTAGTGCTATTATGAACTGTCATTATTTCGTCCTCTGTTAGGCACCTTCCCCAAACAAATACATCCATGATCTGCATGCTACACTCTACTCCTTCACTATCAGAACGCCCAAAAGCATCTAAGTCCATTGGAGGACGTGTCCCCACCCACATTTCTGTTCCTTCCTGCCAAATACCGTCATCTGCTGAAAACTGTAGCCCACTTTGTGTGCCATCCCAAAATGCCATCAAGATATGCAGCAGCTTCTCCTGCTTCTGCATCAATTGTCACTGTGACAGTATGCCACCTGTTTCACAGAACATTAGGCAAACAGATATGTTATATTGGAAAAGCCTAAATCAAGAGCAAGTAAGAACAGAAAGTCATGTCCCACAAAGGGAAGAAAAAAAGACACAAGCATATCTTACTAACCTTCCATCAGCAACATTACTGCCCCAAAAGACGTTTCTGTTAAAGTCGTTTGATCAGCACCCTTCGAACTAACTTCAATCCAATCTGTCCTGATTCTAAATTCTGGTCTGCACCCGTCACTAGAATTTCTAGAACCGCATGTTGCCTAGACTCTGTGCCAAGGATGCAAACTGGCCCAGAGAGTGGCTGGATCATGATTGCAGCAGAGCATGTAATAGACTTGCTCCCACAAACAAGGTTATCAATGGCACCACATGGCCTTCCTACAGTCCGGGGGCTCATCATCAATAACACAAACTGTTCCTTGCACTCCAACCTGTATACCAAAGGCATTGACAATTTAGGAAGAAAATTTCATAATGAGTAAGTAGTTTATGTGTCCTGATATTTGATGCACTCCTATAAAATACATCTACAATAAACAAAGACCATTTGTACCTGTTGAGCACATCGAGCTCTTTGAGCTGCTAAAATACGGCGAGCAATACTAGATGCTCGCCCACTGCCATCATCAAAGATATCTCCTCCACCTACTGCTCGAACAGCTGCTGCCATCGCAGCAGCCTCTTTAGTACCAGCGTCTGGGACTGATGAAATGACAGATGCCTCAATCTCTCTCCTTTTCTTTTCCTCCTTTTCCAACAAGGCCTTCCTCCTCTCCTTTCCTTTGCCTTCCTCTTCACGTCTCTGAAGCATAATTTCTTCCTCGATTTCCCTTTCTCGCATATAGCTAGAAGAGGACAAACACAAGAAAAAGAATATTAACAGGCACTTTTTTAGTAAATTCAGGTTATGTCTGTTACCTCTCTTGCACCAACTCAAACTGTTTACGATCTTCTGGTGTCCATTGATCTATCTTTTTAGCGCTTAAATCTGAAAGCCCAATGCTATCCAAAAATAACCGAAGCCGAACTTCATCCTTCAGACAAGTCATTTATCAGGACATTGTCCCATGAAGTAATAAAAATTCAACTCGCAGACTATATTTTACCTGAACTCGTTCTGCCTTTGCAGCAAGCCCAAGAACAAGTAACAAATACCCCCAAATTTATCCCACATGTATACCCATTCTGTGTCAATTGCTTCCTCTAAAGCTAGTATCCACAAGATGTGCATGCATCTTTCTTCTGTGTCCACCCTCAGGAAAGGGGCTGGTGCTTTGACTTTCTTCTCCTTTTACGCCACCACAAACCTGCCGATATTTCTTCATTTCTGAGTCGCTTTCATGCGTAGTTTTAAAACATCTGCCCTAGGAAGTACATAATTTCCAGCTTTATCCCGAGGAATTGAAGGATCGCCAACTAGTAATGCAGCAGAGCTTGCCGATCTCTGAGGTGCAGAATACGTTCCAGATAATGCATTTCGTGTCTGCAAAACATTATAACAAATTAAAGAGGGACCAAGTATAGATGAAGCAAACCTTTCAAAAGCCAAACCTTTGTGGAAGACCGAGCAATTGCCTGAATCACCGTTTCCTTGTTCAAAAACTGAACAGCATCTTCCATCATCTGTAGTGTACCCAACATGAATACACATGCTTTTTTGCTCATAATGGAAAAACTGGAGGAACAAAAATACCTTTAAAGTTATGCAAGGCCGTGAAACAGCAAAGCCGAATGCCACAACCAGAGTGACAGCAGAAACCGCTGCTCCGGCAAATGGAGGGTAGATCTCCAAGCTTGCAACAACTCCCCAACCAGCCGTTGCCAGTGCAATGACATATAATACAAGGAACGAAGCACTACAACATGGCACAGTAAGGAACAAAATGCCGTATAGAAACAAGACCTTGCTTCAGGTTTATGATAGGGCCAACGTACCTGACATTTTTTGCAGAATCCGCATGGGTATCATAAACATAAACAGGAAGAACACGAGGGGAATAAACAACAACTGGGGGAGACAATAAGACCTAGAGAGTGTTGAACATTAGAAATTCATATGCATAATATATTTATACGAACGATGAATATCATAAAACTTAAACTCTTTACTTACAGTTAAAGCACGGCCTGCAAGCAGGAATAGAAAAGAAAAATAACCAACTGAGGCCCCAACAAAAGGCTCATCTGCAGTTAAATGGAAGAACTATAAGTTGACACATACAGCAAAAGAAACGTGTTAAGTATTATGTCAACTGCTGAATAACATACCTGCCAGAAGACCAACAAGAAAAGCAGCCAGAGCAAACACGAATACAGCAAAGCAAACCACAATAGTCTCGCACGCGTGTCAAATAAAAGTTATGTGATGCCCAGTGGTGTATAACTCCAATTGTGAGCACCAACAATAAGAGAAACAAAAGAAATGCCACTCCCACCTATACATCACAAAATGGAAAGGTGAACCAACGAAAGGCTTACCTAACTGATCTACAACCCAAATTATATTAAATTACCGTCCATGGGTTTATAGTAGCTATCACAGCAGATATTGCACCAAGCAATAAGGTCAAACCAACACCAACAAAGATAAACACTCCGCGTGATAACTGCCAACCTTCATCTTTCCTGGTGATAAGGAAACCTAGTAAGCAACTATAATAGGACACAGCATAAAACCCAAATCCTAACAGTAGCTTACTTGCCAATTCCGCACCAAACCATGACATAGGTTAACTACATGTCCTCTATATTTACGACTTGCTAGAAAACAATCTTTCTGCAAAGTTTTAATGTCTCTAGGGAATATGGCATATTTAAGGGAATATATGACTCGTATATTCAGAATAAAAAATGGTAATATACCAGCTTATATTTAAAATAACAAAATTGACATAATAAGTGTGTTAATCCACGGAGTAAAGAGTGTAAAGCAAAAACTAAATAATATAAGTAAAGTAATGAGTAAAGCATCCTCCTCACCATTTGTAGAGTCCACAAGCAAGGGAGAATAACGCAGGAATGCAAACTAACGGTAGCAGAGCAGCAAGAAAATCCACTTTTTGTGGAACTTTCCCTTCTCGTGTTTGAACAACTCCCAAATATGATCCACCAGAAAATGTTACTAGTACAACTACATTACAATGATCAAAATATGTGAAAACCATGAGAACTGATACGTGAGTATATTTGATAAAATCTTCATGCCATGATACCTACCAACAAATATCCCAACACATACAGCCGACGACAATGAGAACCTATATGTTGCAAACCAAGAAACTGCAGGTAGCACTCCAGTAAGAACCAATGCAAACGCCATGGCTATTGCCCATCAAGATAGATGGATGATGTATATGGTGAATGAGAACTGCTTTCGCTGTTAATCCAACCCTGATATTTTAGGTCATCCAAGGGCTTGAATGATATTATAATGCCCAGCGCCAGAATACTTCCCACACAAATAAAAATACAAGACGACATTATAAGTCCCTGCAAAGGACGTTTTGGCTTCAGGTCACTTGTTATAATCCAAAAAACATCCTAATGCAATTACGACATGAAAAGAAAGGCGTAAAATCTAAGAAAACGTTTGGATGTTGAGTTCAATGCACTAGCTGTGAAGGACAATAATGATTTGAATTTGGCATGGTAATGATACCATTGCATTCAGCTTATAATATCCCAATATCTTGTAAAACGTTTGCTGCTGCCTTATATAAAGTAGGAACAGAGTTTCTGCATAACTAATTCCAATAAAGGCAGCTTTTTAAAACGTCAAAAATATACCCGTGTTGACCAAAATCCATATCTATGTTCAGCAGATTCATCATTGCTAGTTTCAGCGGGAACATAAAAGCGGAATCCATTGCGTATCCAGACTGGGATTGCAATTGACAAACTCCCAACCATTGATGGCACCGTTAGAGACAGTGCAAGAAGGATAGATGATTTGCTGCAAACAAAACAATTCTTTTAGCACATTATAAAATGAAAAAAATATTGCATAATTACGGAGGGCTCAAATCTGGGAAAGAGTAACCTGAGAAATGCTAGCAGCAGCCCCGTTGACGTGCTGAGTAACCACGCAATAACCCCAATCTGAAAGAAGACATTCAATAGTGGACAAACAGCACAAACGAGGATAGATAAAGACAGTTGCTTACCTTGCGTACCCTGAGTGTCATAACCATTTCCTCTGCTTTTAATGCACGGAAATATGCCATTATAGAGCAGCACACAGGCGACAACAGCAAAGCAGAAAAACCAAACTCAAACTGTAGGATTACATCACTACCAGTGTATCAGGCAATGGTAGACATGAGCTTCACTTTTTGAAAAATCAAGAGAGAGAGAAAAGTCATAACCTGTTCATGAGTTGCATTTAATACTGTCACTGTCCTAGGTCGGAAAAAACAGCAATCAAACTAGTCTCCACTATAAAAAAAATAGTGAACAAGAACCAGGCCCTTTCAGGAGTGCCAGCAAAAAGCTGCACTAGGACGCTCATCCTCTGTGTCCATTTTTCCCACCTTTGCCTACGTAACTCTTCAGCCCACGCTTCCTCAGAAATACCATTTTGTGACTGACTTGGTGCAGTAGTTCCAACCTCGCTGACATCCCTATGGTCCCTATCTGCATCTAAGCTACTTCTCTGTAACAAGGCCAATATTGTTGGATCCAAACCCCTTTCTTTAAGCATTACTGCAAAATTAGGATCAAGGCCCTTGTCTTCCAATAAGGTAGTCAGATCATGCTCTCCAGGTTTGCGTAAGGACCTACCTTTTAGCATTGATGCAAGCCGAGGATCGTTTAACCTTTCTTGAAATACTGCTGCCAGGTTTGCTTCAATAAGTTGATGCTCGCCCAAGGCACCTCGTTCTATGGAGGATAGTTCTATCGTTGATGGACCAGAAGTGAATGTCTTATGTGAATCCACGAACAACAGGCTTGACTTCTTTTCCATACAAATCTGTCCTTCAGGATCATGCACATTCTGCAACATGCCATCGCGGTCTTCAGAAAGTGTGGAAAATCCTGACAATGGCTTTGCTGTATTGTCCCCTGCATCTTCAACTGCTATCATTGGCTGAGAGGTGCTCCAACCTGCAATTGCTTCACTTTGAAACCTTACATAACCACGATTCATGGATTCTGCTGCGGCAACATTGGCTGCCTCAACGCTGCTACTTCTTTTAGTGCTTGACTCACGACCCTCTGAAAAGCTTGAGGAACTGCTGCCTCTCCTCCGAAATCCTTCGCGCAGTCGTAAAACTGTGGGTTGAAGGGCAGCACGCCTTGCAGCAGAAGGGCATACAACAGATAGATGACGACAGACAGCAGCTCCTAAAAGAACAGATGCAACTACAGCATAGCCAATGCAATGACCCAAATACCTGAACACATGAAAGACTACGTCAAATCTCTTGTGATTATAGAAGCAAAAACATATCAAATGAAATGTATTCTAATAATATCACTACCAGTATTCTACGCCAAAACAAATCAAAAACACCCTGTAAGTCCCAGCAACAAATAGTGCAACCACCCGGCTTCGTAGCAGTTGAAATCCAAACAAGCATGTCCCAACATTGGAATCTGGAAATATAAACACAGGCCAATATAACAAACATATGGTATAAGTCAAAGTTTAGCAAGAGATTCAATTTAAAAGTGGAAATGCAATACTTGCCAAGTATAACCACTGCAGCTGAGGTTACAGCACCAAGCCATTTATCCTTCCTTGCTGTGAGACCATATAATACTGAATATGCAACTAGCACAAGAACAGATCCCATGTAGAGAAATACAAGTTGGGAGACCCTGCACAAACAGCAGGAGGATGAGACAAATAAATTACTTTTTCTTAGCAGGTCAAGCATTTAGTCCACTTCAGGGACCTAATAATCGTTGGTTTCAACCCCAATGTTGAACTTACCAGCATCACAAACTCCTTTTCAAGCTAATAGTCTAAAGCTTTATTAGATTAATAGCAAAGATTCAATGGCTAATTGCATATCATTTAATAACATAAGAAAAACTTCAAAAAGTCCATGCCTGTTTTGTTTTTGCAAGGTGGGGTCCTTTGGGTCTGGAGGTTCTGGCAAACAGGCAACAGGACCAACTTCTATGGTCTCAGCATATGCAAACTTGTATGAACGTCTCACGTACTCATCAACATCTATCCCACTACCTGTTAACACAGCCCAGAGGTTAAGGTTGTGGTTCATTAATAAATCACAATAAGAGAAGAATATATACCATGGAAAACCATTTTACAAATGAACAGCATATTTATGGCCAAAGCTATTGCGGAGACCCCAAAGAAAAATCCAGATGCTGAATATCTTTCAGATGCACTCCTTCCTGCAGACACGTAGACAGCAGAAAGCTCGTATCCACATAACAAACTCACTGCCAACAAGAGGAGAACTGCGACAGCCCCTGCAAGAAAACGACAGCATAGACATTTTAAGCTGTATGATAAATAAATAAATAAATGGATGCCTTGTGTCTTTTCACTGACTTACAAATTTGAAATCCAAGATTTATAGTTCACATGCGAAAGAACATGGGATGGGTTAAGCCTACACTGCAACTAGAGTGTGTTTGCAGAAGGTAAGCAGCAATTGCACTACCACAAATACTAATGGAGGTGCTTGTCAAGGCGTTTTGAAACTTTAGAATGGTAATATTCTGTCTGAATAATGGGGCATGTTTGTGCTTACTTTTATAGGTTTTCGCTGACTTACTTCAGCTTTCCCATGCATTTGAGGAAGAAAGTACTTACGTGAACTTTGCCACTGTGTTCTCCACCACAACATAATTGCATAGAATGCTAGCAGGAGTGCTGTGCCTGGCAGAATTACAGCCAACCCGATTGTGTCTCTATCTAAAAGAATTATGAGCTTTGCTCCCCAAGCTATGATAACAACAACTGGAGATAAGACAACAACCCATGCAATAACTGCCAGTGCTGCAGATATACATCTTAGGTAAGAGCCATTCAGAAATGAAGGCCATTTTCGAGCAAACACCCAGCTACATGAAGAAAAAGGCATTCATTAGCAATAAAATAGCATCAAGTAGAAATTCAGTGTTTGTCCTATCAGTACTGAGCAATTTATATGGAACATAAAGATAAATGAGATATGATAGGCCTACATATGGAATGGTAGAACTCTTTAAAATGTACTTTAAGGTAAGCAAAAAACCAACCAATCACATAAGATAAATTTCAGTGACACCTCTAGCCACACTCAGCTATATAATTACAAGAGTTAGTATGATCAATTGCATGTGTCCTCATGTTTATTCGAAGCATCAGTGACATTCTACATAAACTAGGTATGCATGCATATGTTAGCAGTTGTGATCGAGGGAAATCATTGTTTAGGTCAAAGTTTACAGTTAATGGCATTCATGCTTGCAAAGCAATGAAAGTGCCCTAGATCTGGTTTGCCCATTATGTATAGGGAAACGTACATAGATTTAAAGGTTGCAAGTAAGAATTGTTCTTCCACAGCGAAATAAACTCATTTTCCTTAAAAGCAAGGACAAAAGGATATTCCACCCCCTTCTGCGCTTCAAATTTGACCCTCGAAGCAGTTGAACGAGGTGCATTGTGCATTCACACGCTAAAAGATGAAATGCTTAAGACTATTCGGATATATTTTTAAGTATTTCTAACCCCTCACACAAAGAAGTGTTTCATGGGGTGCTTGTCAGAGGAAATGCCAACAGATATCTTGGATATGGAATACAATCGATCATAATTAGGAAGAACAGCCTTTGTTCTCGTGTATTAAACTATAACAATAGATTTAAAATACTTGCACCAAATATTTCCATTGCTGTCATATTGTGAATGTGAAAGATATCATCTTATCAGAAGGCAGGGATAAGACTTCATTTTCAAGTTTCTTCCAAATACATTTTATTAGTGCCATTCCGTCCTTTGTGGATAATTCCTCACACAATGGATCATTTCAATCGATGGTATTGAAAAGGAATATCAAGTTTTCCATCCTCATCAGGTCTGCTAATGCAAACGTTTGCTTGGGTAGACAAAAAATATCGTGCTAATTTGGGTTAACCTTAAGAACAGCTAGAAAAAATGAAGAGAAAGTAATATGTACGTTACCTGTAGATTCGCCAGGGACGCCAGTTTACAGCAAACAGAATGGCAACAGAAAGTGCACCAAACACTGAGAACAGTGTGCCACAGACGGCACACACAACAACCAGACCATGGCGATCTGTAGCTTCCATTGAGGACTCCATTGTTAACCTGCTTCATTCACTCTGCTACTGCTACCAAATGAACCCGAAAACCTGTTTGCAGAGCTTGCAAGCACTACATTACTGCTAGTAGAAGGTGCAGAATACACCATTGTGGAAGAAACGAATTGGGTAATCTGATCTGGGCGAGGACTATGAAAACCCAAGCAAGAAAATGGCTAGGAAAGAGGGGTGAGCTACTTGGCAGCTAGGGATTACTCCGGCAGTGCCAATGCGGTTGAAGAAGGCCATATTCCATATGCGTTTTTCTGCGTCTGGCTGCTCTCTTTCCTCAATAAAGGCGGCAGGGCACGAATACACGGGACTAGGAGGGAGAAGAGACACAGGGCCAGTGCAAAATACACACTACACTGGAACAGTGCATCCCTTTTGATTTTCTCTCTCTATCCGCCTTTCCACTGAGAACGCGGATCCGCTGTACTCTGGCATTTTCCGGCAGCGCAGCCGGCGAGAATCCGGCGATCGGCGCCGGCATTTAATGCAGCCGCCTGAGGGCGGTTTTCAAATTGGGAAGAAAACCGGCGGAGGGGTAATTTGTTTTTAGTAATTTTGAGTTATTTGGATATTGGTTTTTTAAGCGCGCGCGTGGGCGCGTGCGTGCGAGTGCGGTTGGTTTTTTTTTCTTTTTGTTTGAGAGCGTGTCATGAATTTGGGACGTGGGAAAAGGTGGTAGGGTCCATTTCTTTGTTTGCGTAAATAAATGAGATTTTTTTTTGCTCGTGAGCGTTATCCCCCCTGGCTTCAATGTTGCCCCCTCAACCTCCAACTTTTGACTTCACCACCCTCCTGCTTTTTGCATATTTCTCTTCCTCTCTGCATCTCTATATTTCTCGTGACAGTGCCCCTCTCCCTCTCCTGGCCTTCTCCTTCGCGGCCTTTGCCTCTGCCTTTCTCCTCGTGACCCTATCTTTCTCACATCAACCCAGTTCCCACATTACCTACTCTGCTTTTCTTCCACCTCTCTTTCACCACCTCCATACCTTTTTGTCAAATCCCCTATGTATGACCTATCCAATCTCTAACTTGACTTCCATTGTCTCACTTTAACCCATTCCCACATAATCTAGTTTTCTTCCACCTCACACTTTCAGTATCTCCATTCTTCTGTCAAATCCTTGTATATATTACGTCCAACAATTGACCTCCAATTTCGTCGCTTCACATAATCTTCAACAATGTTAATCTCTCATTTCTAGTCACTTTCTTTTTCTTGCTCCACACTTACAGTCAAGCTCGCTAAAAAAGCTCTTCTGTTTGTTCTTGATAGGTTAGGTATTTTTTTCGGACTACGATGTGATCATATTAATGCTGCATTTAAAGCATTATCTAATGGAAACCCTAAGCAAGCAAACCTCAATTATCCAACAATTGATGTCCATTGTTATCGCATATAATCTTCACCAATTTTCTAGTCATTTGTAGGGTGAATACCAACAAGGGTGAATACCAACAACCATTTGTTGTCCTAAATTTTGCTAGATAGCATGCACGTGTTTGGATAGATATGACCCAAATACATAACCTAATACATAAGAAGGATTGACATTAATTATGATGCATAAAAGCCATTGACATTTGAGTAAATCCCTCTCGACCATGTTGCTTACATTATCTACTTTTGTTTCACCTCTATTTCAACACCTTCTTTCTTTTTGATAAATCCCCCATGTATAACCCATCCAATCTTTAACTTACATCCATTGTCTCCTTTTAACTAGTGTCCACACGATCTAGTTTTCTTCCACCTCACAGTCCCTCCATTCTTTTCTTTTGTCAAATTGTCGTATATAATACGTCAAGGAAAGTGGGAGAGCATTCTTGTTTATTAGCAAATGAGAGGTTGGCATGTGGCAACCATTCTACTTGAAAATGGAAACTTGCGCTCCGTTCTTGACATGACCTGCTATAGCCCATTGCTCCAGATGCATCATAGCCTCCAGATTTGTCGCCGGATTCAGGTCCATGCTTATTGGAGCTCATACCTGGTCGGATTAAGATGCAACAAGCTTATGGCTGTGCCATCACCCTGTTTTTAGTGAAATAATCTACCAATACCCAACAAATCTCTGTTCTTGGCAAAAAAAACAAAGAAACCCTGTGTTCTTGGAGCTCATCGCCACTTGTGCTTTCCTTGACGTCGTGAAATGCAAGAGGTTGTGCATTCCGGCCATGGCAGGGGCAGCTAACGGTAGCCAGTTGCCCCTGCCATGGCCAGAATGCACTCCCTCTTTGCATTCCACATAACATCTAGTAATTGACCTCCATCATTGTCGCATCATGTAATCTTCAACAAAGTCAATCTCTTTTCGCTTTCATTTGGTAAAGAAGTAGAACGTCAATTGATTTTTTTTTGGTCAAGCTTGCTAAAAATGCTCTTTTGTATAGGGGAGGGAGGTTGGGGCTCCCTTTCCGCAACAAAGGCCCCGCGATCGGCGGCAGCCAGGAGAGGGTCTGCCCCTGTTGCGAAAAGAAAGCCCCAACCTCCCTTCCCCTATAATATGGAATGTGGGGCGATGCGAGCTGCTGCTACTTCAAATCAACCTGTTGCTCACTGGATCAGCGGAATCAGCTGTCCCGACTTCCATTCCGTGATATTGGAGTATCACAGGTGTCAGCACCAGAATGATCCTCCGCTCAAATGAGCGACCCACATTCCATATTGTTTGTTCTTGATATTTTATGTATTTGTTTCAGACAATGATATGATCATATTAATACTGCATTTAAAGCACTGTCTAATGGAAAAGCTAAGCATGCATTCTTTTGTCAAATCAATCTCTGATATATAACCCATCCAACAACTGACCTCTATTGTTGTTGCATCACATAATCTTCAGCACTTTTCTACTCATTTGTAGGTTGAATTCGAACAACCATTTTTAGTCTGGAATATATTGTATGTGTTTGGATAGATATGACCCAAATATATAACCAAATATATAAAAACCATTGACATTAAATTAAAATGTATAAAAATCATTAACATCAATTAAATCCTCCTGGTCCCTATTCTCTTGGTGCATATTTGTATGAGGCGTCCATTGGTTGGCTCAGATTATTAGATGGGAATTTAGAGCGACTCAGAGCTTCTGTGTATGCAACCCATGAAAAAACACAAACAGTTTAGGTGGTCATCGCACATGCTTTTTTAGCTGATAATTTTTAAGGCACAAGTAAGATCGATTAGTTCAATCTCAACACTCGTGTGCAATGCACTACAACAAATGTGCACATAATGTTAAACAGCACCTTGAACTAGGAACGAGCATATGCTAAAAAGTAAAGTTCAATAACTTGTAGCAGTGGGATGCAGATAAAAATATGTGAACTTCAAATTCAAGTTGCCGATTACACAGATATCCAACCAAGATTTCCCGGAGCTGATTCATTTGAAGCACAGTTGAATGCTTGATAATTTTCGTGGGTTGGACTAAAAGCATTCGAACACTTTTGGCTCGCCATAATTCATTGAGTTTCTATGATTGCAATCATACTCTGTACATATATTATTAGTCGAAATGTTAACCTTTCTCTTTCAGGTCCAAAATCGACCACTCTACAAAGGCACTACATGTGCCAATGGTTGCTCTGCCTCAACTTTAAATTTCTAGGTTATCACTATGCAAGCAAGTTCCTTAAGGTATTTAACCTTTGTAAAAGTTACATATGAACTTGGTGATCCACATTTAAGTTTCTCTTTTAAATATACATCATGAACCTATTATCACAATAACTTTTCATCCCCCTTTCATGATTGTATTCAAATGTTTGCAACATAAACTGATCCAAACTTATATTTAAATATCTGTGCCTATGTCTGTTTTAAGGTTTGATTCATTCTCTCTTTCATGATTGTATTCAAAAGTCTACAACAAGAAGCTGATCCAAACTTATATTCAAATATTAGCACCTTGTAATAGGGTTGACTTTATCAACTGAGATCACACTAGCTAATAAAGACCATGATCATTTAAATGCTTGCAGTCATGTCAGTTGTAACACATTTAACTTCTGCAACATAAAGTTCTGTAACTACAATGTAATAATTTCCTAAAGTTTTAGAATTTTTTTATTGATACTGCTTTGGTCAAGACATCTGCTACTTGCTTATTAGTATGAACATATTCCACTGCTATAGAACTATTGCGACCATTTATTTGATATAATGTACATGTAGTTCTATATGTTCTGTTGTTTTATGCAAGACAGAGTTATCGGTAATTGCTATGCAACTCATACTATCATAAACTACAATGTTGGTTGAACCCACAAAATTCCTAATTCATTCAAAAGCCTAAACCCAAATGATTTCTCTGGTTGCCAAGGAAGCTGCTTTATATTCTGCCTCTACTATTGACATTGCAAAGCCCTCTCGATTCTTACTTCACCATGATATTCAATCATCTCCTAACATTAGAGCATACCCTGAGGTAGATTTTTATGTGTCACTATCCCCTGCTTAGTCTGCATTAGAGTATGCAACGAGAGTCAATTTATCAATGATGTATGTTCTTCCATGATCTCAATACCCTTCAAATATCGTAATATTGTTTTACCAGCTTGCCAATGTTGCCTTCTTGGATATTATTCAAGAACCTACTAAGAAGATTTAACTCCATAGGATATATCAGGCCTTGTACAATTCGATACATATAACAAATAACCTATTACGTCTTTAGATAGTACATCATTCACGTCCTGCACCTCTAATTCATTTGATGTCGTCGATTCCAGACTAAATTTCTAGCATGGCACCAAAGGAGTACTCATTGTCCTACATATAGTCAAAGCAAATCTATTAAGCATACCTTGAATATTGTTCTTTTGAGTTAAGATAATTTTGCTCCAATCTCTTGTTACTTCCATCCATAAGAATTTCTTTAGCAAGCCCAGGTCTATCATTTCAAACTTATCACTCAGAATTGTTTTACATTTGTTCATGCATCCCAATCCATTTGAAACCATTATACAATTTTCAACATACAATGCAAAAATTGTCTCTAGAATAAAGTTTGTGTAAATTACCTTCATTTTTTAGTTTTATAAAGCCATGTTCCTTCAAAAAATTGTCAATACACAAGTACCACCATCTGGGAAATTGTCTCAATCCATATACATCTTTTCTGAGCTTCTATACCTTATTTTTATCCTCTTCAAAGCTCTGAATTTGGTTCACGTAAACTTCCTCCTCTAATTTTGCATTTAAAATCGTTTGTGTCACATCCATATGATATATATATTTCATAATCATTTGCATTTGCATATGTTAACAATGTTCTAATGCGCGTGAGATTTGCTAAAGGGGAAAAAAAGTATCATCTGTGATGAGCCTGCTGAGTTGACCCTTCTAGCAACTCGAGATCTCGTCTAACTTAAGACTAGAACTAGCTTGACAAAAGTTACAGTATTGGTGAAGAATTTAATCTTCCACTTTGCCATTGAGAACGATCTATTCTCATTCATCAAAGACAACAAAAATCCAAAAGATTTAATATCCATAATATTCTCAATATATACATCATAACAACTCTTCAGATCAGACAAGAGCTTCTAGCTCTGGAACTCAGCCCCAATACACGGCTACATTGCCGCCATCAACTTGATCATTGCCTTTCGGATTCACTGCACATGCACTCAAATGGGGTTAGTCCGCATGACTAAGTGGGGATCCTTGGCTGCCACTGCATGCATGGAAATACTCTAGAATCTTGGATACAGAGACATAAGACCAGCAGACAAAAGATTCTAGGTGAGTACAATGCTAGACAATGACAACATAATCCAAAGAAAGATCAAACATGAGCATCAAACGCAGAGAAACATAGTCAAAGTTCTAAAACATCATAAAATAGCTTCGGGATAATGGTAAGCTCGGCTAGCCTAATGCATGCCCTGTTAGCAGAGAAATGCCCAGCCAACTCATATTATGAGCCCCATTGGCGGAGCTGGTGGTGTGAACCTCGTATACGCATACCCTTCCCAGCCCACGGTTGGCACTGGAGGACCTCTTACCATGGAGTCATAGAGGTGGCGTAGCATCCTGGTCAGGGAAACAACTCCCGGTGCCTTAAAGCACAAGAATGCCACAGAGAATCACAGATGAACATGAGCATGCCGGAGCAACCTAGGCCACCGAACCTAGAAGCCCGACCCCGGAGGATCCAAGGGATAACCAAGACAACAGTAGGACAATGCAAACGCCAATATGTAGCAAAATAACAGGGGGGTTTTTTTGTGTTTTTTGTACACTTTTCACTAAGGTTTTCCTATGATTTCGTGATGTATTCAAATGGATGTACTAATGCGTACAATGGTCAACAACCAATGGCTCACAACAAAAGCCTTTTTTTTGTGCATGTGGTGCATAATGGGCACATGAAGGGCCATTGATTTTAGCCTTTCTTTTTCAATGGTCAACAACCAATGGCTCACAACAAAAGCCCTCTTTTTGTGTGTGTGGTGCATAATGGGCACATGAAGGGCTTGAAGGGCGCATGTAGTGCAGTTTCCCCGCCGGCAACACATTTCTTATCATAACTTTTGATCCAGAGCTCCATTTGAGATGATTTTTATTGCTTTGGAAAGGTCTCTCTGAGATCTTTTTGATAGTGTATGATATGGATATGTTTGGTTAAGTTATCTATGCTAAAACAGCATTTTTTCGGCCGGGTTTGGTAGGCTTTCACATCCTACCAGCTGATTAATCGCTATTGGATATTGTTTTATGGCTCATTCCGAATGAAGCTTGCAAAAAATTACCATGCATTTTTAGATTTTGAGGCAGGTATTAAGCAAGTTCCAAGGCTTCTAGATCCTTGTGCTAACAAGCAGAAAAGTTTCCCACTTTGGTTTCTCACCACAAGAATCCATGGAGGCCAAAGGCTGCTGGTAAATTCCAGTTGAAAAATGTTTGTGTATGGGTGTTGCAAACTTTATGACTTTCAGAATAATGGGATCAATCTGCTCTATCTTTATGGTAACTTTTACTTATATTTTATTTGTTTTATTATGATCAAATTCAAAAGCTACAGGTGATGAAAGCCTCAAATGAATTCTAGTTCTTTTCTGGTTTGAATTCTAAATTTTTGTCACACGCGGGGGGGGGGGGGAATGGGTGACGTCCCTAAGGCCCCGAAGGGGCAAAAAAAAATTTTTGGCAACACAAACCATTAACATCCAACATATAAAAATTAACCCCCCCCCCTAAAACCCCCTGTGGTTTGGGTGCATATTCACAGGGGGGGGAGGGGGTGACGTCCCTAAGGCCCCGAAGGGGCCAAAATTTTGTTTTTGCAACAAAAACCATTAACATCCAACATATAAAAATTAAATCCCCCAACACATAACAACCAACACATAACTACCATTGACATTAATTAACACAACCATTGGGTCCAACACATTTAAATTAAAATCCCCCTTAAACCCCCTTTGGTTTGGGTGCATATTCACACGGGGGGTGACGTAGGGCAGCGAGAGCTCTCATAATTATATTTTGCACGTACGAAATCAACACCATATAGTATTCCGCTTGAAATCTTATAGTATTTTGCGAATCTTGTTACACAGTATAGCAAATTTTGTACTTGCATACCCCACAAACGAGGAACTTTATGTACGGTGTAAACTAAGGAATAAGGGGTGAATATGCCTATCCAACAGCTCTCGTTGCCCGGAGTCACCCCTCGTGTGAATATGCACCCAAACTAAATGGGGTTTAAGGGGGGTTTTAATTTAAATGTGTTGGACCCAATGGTTGTGTTAATTAATGTCAATGGTAGTTATGTGTTGGTTGTTAATATCAATGGTTGTTATGTGTTGGGGGATTTAATTTTTATATGTTGGATGTTAATAGTTTTTGTTGGATGTTCATTAGAATATTACTAAACACGTGCATAGATCATACTATGGCTATGTTGCCCATACAACTTACCTATGTTGACGTAGCGTGCTACTAATCAATCTTAATAACTATGAAGCATCTCAGATTATCCGCCCCCCTCCCTCCCCACAAAACTAAGGAATAAAACATCCCATACCGCTCATACTTTGCATCCATTAACTATGATGCTCTTGATAAAATACAATGCATTTTTTAGTTATGCATTTGGGCTAGCAGTGCTCCATTCCATAGCCACATTCAAGCCCAAATACTTCCTATAGCTCTCTCTTCCAGCTTCTCTTGATCTCCAAGGTTCCAACATTTAGTTAATCTCTAACAATGGTTAGCTAAGGTTTTGAATATTTCAATTAAAAACCCACTTTCCATACGGTGCCTTTTTTGGCTCCCGAAAACGGGGTCTCGCGTGGACCCAAAATCGCTTAAGCGATTTTCAAGGGGAAAGTGAAAATCGCTTAAGCGATTTTCACAGTTGCCGGAAAATTAAGCGATTTTCACGATTCTTGAAAAATACGATCATCGGCAACGACCACGTAAAGGGTGGCTCTAGAAAAGCAGCGGCCGCGGCATGTTTTCAAATCGATTTTCCAAATTGGAGCGTTTCCAAGCCAAATCGACCATGCCCAATCCAATTTCGGCTCTTCTTAAGCAATTTCGGCCTGTTTTCCTTTGAATCCGAGCCCAGTCTGATAGCTCCAAAATCGGTGTAAAAGTCTCTGATTCTATGATTCCTAGGCAAATCGATCCTCCTCAGTCCTTAATCGGCCCTCTAGCAATACAAATCGACTCTTTCTTTGCATACCGAGTCCGGTTTTGCTCACATCATCCCTGTTTTCCAATGTTTTTGCAGATTTTCAGAGAATCCAGTACTGTAAATATGACTTGTGGTTTCCGGCAGGGGCTTTTCAGGCTTGAATCAGGCTTGAAAATCGCTTAAGCGATTTTCATCCCCAAAATCGCTTAAGCGATTTTCGGGCGCCGAAGACCCCGATTTCGGGAGCCAAAAAAGACCCCGCTTTCCATAGGTAAGGAATTTATTAGTGCATCCAATGCGGGAACTCCAAATCCTGCACTCCTGACTTAAAAATCCACAAGACCTCATGATCGCAACTGCTTAAACCACCTTCCAGATGACTCCAGGCCTAGGCCCCATACTCAGGAGCCCCATTATAATACTCATTAGTTTTAAAATTATTATTATTATTCCATTTTACGAAGCTCAATTATTCGCAACAAAGCAAAATCTTAAGGGAAATTATTATCGCATTCGACGCTAAACCTCTACCAAGATCTAGTTACAATGTGCATGACTGTACGACATTTCCATAATTATTTTAACTATTCCATATTTCTTTATGTCTTTGTTTAGGTTTATTACTTACTCATCAAGATGTTAACCAAGAATAGAACGAGACCAACAAAAAGACACAGACTAAGAATAGACAAGACAAAGAACACAAAAGCACAAAAGGAAAACTCTGATTGAAGCTTCAATTCCCCTTTTCTGCCTCCCTATGAGACAATCGACTGCTCCAAGGCCAAATGGGTCCTTCTAGATATATTTCGGTCTGGGTGCTGATTCTGCCCCTTCAATGCTCTTTTTGACGAATTTAATACCTACCATTCTTCTTATTCATGCAGCTTCTGGCCAAATCGACACTTTCCTATCCCAAATCAGCTCTTTCTTTGCAATTTCGACCTATTCCTGTATGATCTGAATCTATTTTCATTTAGTCTAAACAACTCTGAAAGCTTTTGAATCGATGCAGAAACTCTATCTCGATCCCTGATTCATCCAAATTGACACTTTATGTTATAAATCCAACAATCTCCTAGCAGTTCCAGGGTGATTCATGCTTGCCCACTTGAAATTCAGATCTGATATATTAGCCTTCACAAATTGATAATGCAAGGTTTGCCTCAGATAAATCCAATATAGTTTCCAAAATAACTACTCTTAGAATCCTTTTCAAAATCCCTCCCAATCACAAATAACCATATTAATCTCTAATTAACGTGATCACGCCTTAAGCCACAATACTTCAATGATCAACGCCCTTGGCCAAGAGATGAAAGAATCTAATCCTGCCAGCATGTGCAATCAATTGAAACTAAACCCCACCTGAAAGAAGAAAATCAGATGTCGTGTTTTCAAGCTCTTGCTTCCATGGGTGCCTCCTCTGGTCTCCTCCTCAACACCACACAACTCCAAAAACCCTCTCGTACAAAATTGGTCACGTTCACAGAAGCCCTCTTTTAAAAAATCTCCCCCCCCCCCTTTTTTTTTGAAAAACCATTTGCTTAAATAGATATATACCATACATATATCCTTAGTATCAATTAAATGTATTATGTACAAACATGTACAAATACTGGCCTCCAACGGGCTGGGACCGTTACAATCTCCCCTTCTAAAATTTAACCCATGTCCTCATGGGTCGATCTTAGGAACTATTATGCTTACTGATAAAATGCGCTAACAATTGGAAGCAAGATACACAACTGCTACTAGAAATAAGACAAGCAAATCCATCATACATCTTACCGGAAACTTGCACTATACCAGCTTCTTGAACACCATCACGTGGACCTTCTGCTGCATACACAAACGTTTGGTGTTGTGGGCAATCCATTATTGCGGCAGCTCTAGCCTTACCACTTTGCTGCCTTCGCTCAATGGTCTGGGCATTTACTCTAGTGGTAACACACTAGATCTAGCAACTATAGGTCTCGAGTTCGAGACCGTCCAGAATCGCACTCTGAACTGTTGGGTGTCAAAACCCACAGACGCAATGTAAAGTGGTTGGGGGCAGGCCCAACCAAGCAATGTAGTGTGGTGTGTGGTCACATGTCCAATTGGATGCTGCCTAGTGGCGTGACGTTAAAATACTATCTATCTATCTATCTATCTATCCTCCATATCCCATTTTTCCTCAGGTTAACGCTCCCTTTGCTTCCATCGAGGTTCTCCATGGCTTTTGCCTCTACCAACATTTGGATATCGGTTGGATCATTCTGCTCCCATGCCACGTCTATATTGAGGAGCTACATCCCTCCATACTGGCAAATACTAGGCAATTATTTATTGTTTGCCCCATTCCCCTACAACGGAAACAATGCTCCTCTTCAAAGCAACGCTGCCTTTCCTCGTCACTGAGCCGTGGGGGGTAACTTGCTACCTCCAGTTTGAGTGTTACTTGCCCAATTCCTCATGTTATTAGAACGTCCACATATTGGCTAGCAGATGGCTCCCCTCTAAATGATCATCTTCGGCTACTAAGCTGGCCAAGAGAAAGGTGTCTGTCTCTTTCTTTAAATGTCTAACGCAACTTTCTCTACCAAATTTGTTTCTCAACGTTTGACAATCTGAACAACTTCCTCGCGATCTTTATAGGCCACTCCTGACATCGTACTCTTGATAACTACATAAAGGCTTTTCACAAATTTGGAACATGACTTGATTTTATCCATAGTAGGACAATGAGGCTGCAATCTTCTAAATTTCTCATTGTATTCCGACACTGTGCCAGTTTGTACACAATCAAAGAACTCGTTCATCTTCTCAACCTTGTATCCTGGAGGGGTGAAATGGCCCTCATAGACTATCTTAAAATCAGCCCATGTAGCTGGTACGGGAGTCTTCCCCAAATCAATCAAGCATGTCTCCCATCAAACTCTTGTAAAGCCGCCTGAGCAAGGAGAGCCTTCACAAAATCCTGCGCTTTGATCAAATCAAAATAGAACTCCACCCCACGGAGCCAGGCATCAGCATCATCTCGTGTTGTGTTCTTCCCTATGAACACTTCTCTTTTGGTATCCTTTAACACCTCCTCAATTGCTTTCTCATCCTTACTCTTTTGTTGTGATGCACTTTGCTGCAGAGATTGCTGGATAGCTTGCAGGATACTAGTTACATCTTGAACTCCATCTCTCCCTACACTGCTAGCACCACCAGCATCCATGATCTCCTAATACTCTGCACATAGACAATAAGAGCAATAACAAATTACTTCAAGAGTACAAATGATTCTCAAACTCCCTCTAAGATCCAACATTGCTCTGATACCAACTGTGACGAGCCTGCCGAGTTCCCTCTTGGACAACTCGAGATCTTGTCTAACTTAAGACTAGAACTAATGGGTCCTAGCTTGACAAAAGCTATAATATTGGTGAAGAATTTCCATTGGAAATGATCTATTTTTAGTCATCAAAGACAACAAAAATCCAAAAGATTTAATATCCATAATATTCTCAATATATACATCATAACAACTGGTCAACAGACAAGAGCTTTTAGCTCTGGAACTCGGCCCCAATACACGGCTACATTTCTGCCATCAACTTGACCATTGCCTTTCGGATTCATTGCATATGCATTCAAATGGGTTAGTCCTCGTGACTAAGTGGGGATCCCTGGCTGCCATTGCGTGCATGAAAATACTATGGAATCTTGGATACAAAGACATACGCACAAGCAGACAAAATATTTGAAGTGGTCTAACCATGGCAAATCCAAAAAAAAAAAAAAGCAAACCACAACATAGCCCTAGAGTAGAATTGCGATTTGTTGAATTATGGCAAACATTAGAGCTTTAGTTCCATAAATCAATTTAAAAGTGATGCAAGGATATTTTAATAATTTTGAAGCTTGAAATCTATGCAAGCTTTTTTCTTTGCCCCACATTCCAGGAAGTGGAGCTTAATTGGGCAGAAGTGCACCTTTAATCGACTTGAATGGTATTTCGACTGGTCGTTTGACAAAATGCCAAGATATTTTTCGCTTCCACTAAAGGGAAAAAGCTTAGTGCATGGTCTCTCCTTTGTTGTTTTAAAAGAAATATCAAATATGAGCATCAAAGACAGAGAAACATAGTCAAAGTACTAAAACATCAGAAAATAGCTCCGAGACAATGGGAAGGTCAGCCAGCCTACATTGAGATCCTGTTAGCAGACAAATGCCCAGTCATCTCACATTCTGAGCCTCGTTGGTGGGGTGAACCTCGTATGTGTATACCTTTCCCAGCCCACGTCTGGCACTGGAGGATCTCTTACCATGGAGTCACAGAGGTGACGTAGTATCCTGATCAGAGAAACTATGCTCGGTATCATAGAGCACAAGAATACCTCAAAGAATCATAGATGAACATGAACATGCCGAAGCAACCCTAGGCCACGGAACCTAGATGCCCGACCCTAGAGGATCTGAGACATAACAAAATACCAAGACAACAGTAGGACAATGCAAACACCATAACATGTGATGTTCATTAGAATATTTACTAAACACGTGCCTAGATCATATTATGGCCGATATTGCCCATACAACTTACCCATGTTGATATAGTGTGTTACTAATCAATCTCCCATAATAACTACGAAGCATCCCAGACTATCCATCCCCTTTCCCCCCATAATAAGGAATAAAACGTTCCATACCGTTCATATTTTGCGTCCATTAACTATGATGCTCTTGATAAAATACAATGCATTTTTTCAGTTATGTATTTAGGCTAGCAGTGCTCCATGCCATAGCTACATTCAAGCCCAAATACTTCCTATAACTCTGTCTCCCAGCTTCTCTTGATCTCCAAGGTTCCACCATTTAGTTAATCTCTAACAGTTGTTAGCTAACATTTTGAATATTTCAATTAAAAACCCACTTTCCATAGATAAGGAATTTATTAGTGCATCCAATGCGGAAACCCCAAATCCCTCATGATCGCGGCTGCTTAAACCACCTGCCAGATGACTCCATGCCTAAGCCCCATTATAATACTTATTAGTAAAAAATTATTAAACTTAAATGTTATTATTCCATTTTACGAAGCTCAATTATTCGCAACAAAGCAAAATCTTAAGGGAAATTATTATGGCGTTCCACGCTAGACCCCTGTCAAGATCTAAATATATTGTGCATGATTTTGTGGCATTTCCATAATTATTTTAACTATTCCATGTTTCTTTATATCATTGTTTGGGTTTATTACTTACTCATCAAGATAACCAAGAATATAACAAGACCAACAAAATGACACAAACTAAGAATAGACAAGATAACGAACACAAAAGCACAAAAGGAAAACTCTGATTGAAGCTTCGATTCCCCTTTTCTGCCTTCCTATCAGACAATCGACTGCTCCAAGGCCAAATGGACCCTTCGAGATAGATTCTGGTTTGACCCATCATGATTTGGGTGTTAACTCTGCCCCTTCAATCCTCTTTTTGACGAACCTTTTGCAGATTCAAATACCTACCATTATTCCTATTCACGCAGCTTCTGAAATCGACACTCTTCTACCCCAGTTCGGCTCTTTCCTTGCAATTTCAACCCATTCCGATCTGATCTGAATCTATTTTCATTTAATCTAAACAACTCTGAAAGCTTTTGAATCGATGCAGAAACTCTATCCCGGTCCCTAATTCATCCAAAGTGACACTCTATGCTATAAATCCAACAATTGTTGAGGAAAGGATGATCACGCATCCTGGATCAACAGCATAGATGTGCCACTAGGGTAATCCACATGAATCGACACCAAGATAATTGTTTCAGTTTTGGCCATTCATATAGCTACGGTGGGGCTTGCCCACCAAATTTATTCTTCATCAATACAATTCTCTATTATGTTCTTATTTTATCTATCTCTGTAATTCTAGTATCGGAGCCCATGTCATAACCTGGGCAAATTCGTGGTTAGAAGGATGGAGGATGCAAGTGCTGAGGCTGGCAGTGAGGATGATGATCCTCCAGACGGGATTCAAGAAGTTTCCGTTTATATACTATTCCAATTTCATCCATTTCATTCCATTCACTCCATCCATTGAAGACCCAGATTCTGCATGCATCCTGATATATATTGGAGTCGAGATTTGCTACACTCATCCTCGAACCTTTTGGCGCAGAGTGCTTCAAGGCCCCCGCCCTCGAGGGGACATCACACCCCCGTGCGGAGGGAGCATTTTGCATCAGCTCTATGACCCACGGGGGGCAGCGTCGCCCATACCCCCAGGATGGCCCCCATTGGTTCTCAGCGGAGGAGGATGTTGTGGATGGCCTACAACGGTCGGGCTAATGGGAAGGCAAACCTCGACCGACGGTATCTGGCCGAAGTTACTCAAATGGGCGAGGCGCGGCCGGTGCGATCCTCACTACTGTTCAACAGCGAGCATTGTAGGAAGGTTTCCTCCGACAATGGACCCATAAGCGGGTTGTCCCCATTCACAAAGCGACGGCGACCCAAACCGTCCGACCAATTACGGACGATCATGGTCGATTCGATTTGCCAAACCGTTGGGCGGCATTCTCGGCAGCTTGACCCGGGTAGAGGTAGCGTATGTGCGAGAGCCCTCACACAAGCGGGCTTTTTAGACCAGCCACTCAACGATTGACCATATCTTTGCTTGTGGGCACCGTTGAAGACAGAAACCATCGGTGGGGGACTTGTATTCTTTGCTTTGTGACTTCGCTGGCTTTCGTCGGTCCCCTGAAAAGCTTATGGCCTAGACTGCGTCAACTGGGGCTGGGCTGTTTTTGTCGCGAGAATCAATATCTGGTAAGTATGAGAGTTGTTTTTGGCGGGATCGTAAGCCCGGGCCAAGCATTCATCGGTAGTATCGGTCCCCAGGCTGCCCCCCTCTCACCAACACTTTTGGCCTCTATATTGACCGCTAGAGCCCCGGCTTATTGAGCATGAGGGGATGGCATCACGGTTTTTGCACCGGGTCATCCACCCGGCTCATCTATCGCGGACGATGTTGACCTTACGGCACACCTCCCGAAGCTATCGCGATCTCATCACGGATGCCCTAGACACATTCACCGCGGGGCCTCTGAGACATCTCTCTTAGCGTGAATTTAGCCAAGACCGGGTGGTTCTCATATCCCTCGTCCGCCACCCCGCCTCACCGCACTCACATATCGGGGGCGACTGTGGAGGTCAGCCCACCTACAAGTATTACCTAGGGTGGAGTTCCCCTCTCATTTCGTTGGGAGGCGTCCATCGGCTGCGCGGTGTGACCCGGTTTGAGCGCTTTATGCCATCTTGGAACAGGTCACCAGTGAGCTCTATGATTGGGGCCATCGGTCCGCATCGTTTTGGTATTTGAGTTAGTCATCCTTGTATAGGGTAGAGGTTTGGGGCCCGTCGTCTCTTTGGCGACCTGGAATGACTGGAAGGCGAGTCTTGAGAAAGGCATTTTTGCCACGGGCACTTGGGGTGAAACCTTCAGTCCCCTATCAGATTGCCCGGCTGCGAAACTGGATTCTTGCAGCTTCGGGGCAGCCCTTGATAGACACATCGTCTACTTCGAAAAAGTGGTTAATATGGGTGATGCTTGGCTTCTGCTGTGGCAAATGGGCCATTGCCCATTTCAGCGCGGAACTGTTGGGCGGTAAAGAGAATCGATGGTTCGCCGATGGAGCGTCTGGCGAGGAACCTGATCGTCGCGGAGTGGACCTGAAGGCCGATTGATGTATGACTGAGGAATACCCGGGCCTTGCTTCCTATGCAAGCTCACGGGACCCGATTATCCCTACGAGCAAAAGCGGCCATTACAAAGAACACATCAACCCCCGTTGGCGGGGCCAGCAGCTCTACAGAAGTTCCGGTGCCCACGAAAAAAGCACGGACTCATTGCCTCCATTAGCGACGGGTGCCCACCATCTCGCGTCGAGGCGAGGCGAGGTGGATTGGGGAGCCCCCGCCAGGACAGGGCTCTGTCCGGTCTTTGTCAAAACGGGTGCCATTGAGGATGAGTCTCACACTTTCTAGAGTTGCCCGGCCATTGGTCCGGATCCGGGCGGATCACGTTTCCCTTAGTAATGCGACCGGACTTGCCCCTACATTTGCGTGATGAACACACCGTCGATGCGTGCTCGGGTCGCATATTCGGAGGTGCTGGATCTGCGAGCCCACCTTTGCTTCTCACTGCTCGTTGAGCAGGCACTATGGGTACGGTACATGAGTGTATATATTTTTATGTTTTTGCATTTCGTATATTGGAACAGTTTGTCAGCAGGTTGATTGCTGCCACGGTTTTTCCCTCGAAAACCCTTCGGGGCGGGGGTTTTTTAATCCGGGTAGTAACCCGCTTGCTGCGCTTTTGTATTGGGTTCCATAGACCGATTGGTCTCCGTGGACGATAAAAATACCTTCCTTCCTTCCTTTAGTTCTGTGAGAAGATGCGGGAAAAATTTGTTCAAAGCGGAGCACCAGAATCACCACAAATCAGATGCATATCATGGAAGCAAATCCAGAGAATTAAATCTTGTTGGTATGCATTTCCTATCACTAAGTTGTTTTTCCCTTTGGAGCCTAGCCAGAAGAAGGCCATAAGAGGCTTTGGTGCATGGCCTGGTACACACTTGCAATCCAGAAGGGATTGTAGAGCAAGGGGGAGCAAGTTAGAACTCCTAAGACACTTGATCGGATGTTGATCAAGGGGGAGTGTTGAGAAAAGGATGATCACACATCCTAGATCAATGGCATGGATGTGCCAGCCGGGCAATCCACATGAATCGACACCAAGATAACCGTTTTAGTTTTGGCCATTCATGGGGCTTGTCCACCGAACTCACTCTTCATCAATACAATTCTCCATTATGTTCTTATTTTGTCTGTCTTTGTAATTCATCAACAATCTCCTAGCAGTTCCAGAGTGATTCATGGACGCCCAATTAAAATTCAGATCTGATATATGAGCCTTCACAAATTGATAATGCAAGATTTGCCTCAGATATATCCAATATAGTTTCCACGTAATCACATCTCAAGCCACAATACTGCAACGATCAACGCCCTTGGCCAAGAGATGAAAGAATCTAATCCTTCCAGCATGTGCAATCTCAAAGAATCAAATTGATTGAAACTACCTTCCACCTGAAAGAAGTGTTAGAAATAGAGAAACAATTTCGATTTCTGCAATAAGCTAGATCAATTTTGTGTATTGCATGTAAACTTAGATTAACCAATCAATTATCACAATGTATCACAAGTCACTATATGATAATAGATTTGGCACCAAATAAACATTACATCCAATAACCATTGAGTTTACTGTAGCAAATGTCACTGTAGCTCGAGTATTGACCGAGTTACTGTAGCTAGGTTGACCCGATGAGATACAACCAATGCAGCTCAATTCGAATACCAAGTTCCTCCTTGATTTTATTTCTAGCCAACTCATTGAAGAGTCGACCTTCTTGGATTTAAATACCCTGTGCTTCGACGGTCTAGGCATCGGATTTGGTCGACTTGCCAAAATCCTATTCAAAAGGATTTTGCCTCCTATAGTTCGGGCCAGCTCAAACAATAAAATAGTATTAGGTTAAAAATTATCCATTGAACCTATGAATAACCTATGAACCCTTTATAATATCTTGGGGTTCCATGTTCTAAACATGTCTTATGCACAATTATATGTACAGTATATGTATAGAATGGCTGAGATAAGAATTATGTGATGATCTAATTCTGTAATTCTGAGATTCCTCCTTCAGTACATAATTCTGTAACCTTCGTGTCAAACTTGAACTGTTTGAACTTGTTTTCTGCTAAGGATTTTGTGAAAATATCTACTATCTGTTTTGCTATGTTGACATACACCATTTGAATATATTGTTTCGCAGTCAAGTCTATGATAAAATGGATGTTCAGTTCAACATGTTTCGTCCTCTCATGATGCACATGATTTTTCATAATGGCTATAAAACTTTGGCTGTTTGTTAAAATCTGTGTTGGCCTTGTTTGCTTGCATTCTAGATTCTCCAACAATCTTCTCAACCATGTTATCTCCTTAGCTACCAGAGATGATGCTGCATACTCCACCTCAACTGAGGACATTGCAATGGCCTTTTGTTTTTTGCTTTTTCAAGTAATTCCTCCTCCACCTAAAAATATAACATATCATGATGTATTTTCTGAATCCCCTCCCCAGTCTGCATCACTGTATGTACACTCTAGTCGTATGCGATACCCATGGGACGCGACCCCTAGACCCCAATATATTGCACATGTCTATAACATGTGAATATATACGCTAACTGCCACATGGCACAACCCCATGGCATGACCTTTCCTTGTCTACCCTAAAAGAGTGTACCCTAAAAGGTACCCCTTAAAGGGGGAGGAGCTCTAAAGCGCCCACCCTTTGGGAGCATCGAGATTAGAGCCAGCAGTTGCCTTCAGTGCTAGCATCAAGATTCGAGCATGTTGCAGTCACCTTCAGCACCTGATCTTAGAGAACGACCTGCTGCAGTTGGCCTAACTTCGAGCTAGCAACCTCAGCGAGCCCCCCCTCGGTCACCTTTAGCTTGACAGGAGCAATCATGGATGCCTTCAGAGGAATGCCAGCTAGCCAGGGATCTGGTAGGTGCCACCCAAGTTTTATTCATAGAATGTATAGACCAGCCCATTGCTCATTCTTGGCCTTATCCTATCTGTGCCAAGAACTGGCCGATGAACCCTAACCATGTATGTTTAGGATAGATTCTTATGATATTATGTTACTTTGGTTCATTGTTATCTTTGATGGATGATCTGTTCGCACTCTTGTGTATTGGGAAGGGGGGTAGAAACCCAGACCTTGTAGAATGATGATTCTAATTAGCCTCATTTAAATCCCAATTAAATGCGGCATGTGCATAAGAGCCCGCCTATGCTGTGTGTGGAGGAGCTAGACCGGCTGACAAGGAGGGCTTGTCCGATGGCAATTGATTTCTCTGGTGTGTAAGGCCCACCGGGAAACATTGTGGGCTAGGCCTAATACCTTGGCACTGCGTGTAGCCAAGGTATGGGCTCGACACCTCTTGGGTGGTGAGGCCACCTTCAATGGGGTTGAAGTCGTAGATGAGTAGTGGCTCTCTAGTCCGCCTGCCATTGGCATGCACCCTCTGGAGGAGAGTGATCTCCTTCTACCTCATCGGGACTGGGGAGATGCAACCCAAGAGTAGCCCCTTTGGCTATGCCCCCGGCAGGCTATGGTCTGGCTCCAAGACCTATCAGCCTATCTGCAAAGTATGCACAAGAGGGGCGGATGGAGTGGACTACCCAACGACCATATTCTATGCCAGCCAATTCCATTGTCATGAATTTTGTTCTGTCTGTATTGATGTCTGGAGATCCCTGGCCGTCACTCATATGACTAAGGTACAAGGTGTGAGTTGAGCTTCAAACACCCAATATGCTATTTTTATACATTTTTAGGGCGACTATATTAGTCACAAGGGTCGGTGAAAGTGATGAAATTGGTGGTGTCCTGCAATCTTTGTTGCATTTTGTACCTGTTCTCGTGTTCCTCTAGGATCTGCTTCAAAGCTTTGGCTGTGTTATTTGCTGTGGCTACCTATCTTGTTGCCTCCCCCACTAAAATCCTCAAAGTTACTCTTTCCCATTGCATTCTTATCGTTTCATATGCCGAACATCTGTTCCATACATGTTCTTCATCTTCAACCTCTCGCAGATCACAAAGCTGGCATAACCTGTCCTCTCTTCACTATCATGCGTTGCCATCTTTCCCGCTCAATCAATAATTTATGATCACCCATTCTGAATCTGCATAGTGTGATTCTATGCCTTTGACTGGTTGCTATCTGTGTATATGCCTTGTCCGATACTGCTCTCAGGGTTCATCATTTCTAAGTACATTCCCAGCTTTACATCTAGTTGCTTTTATATCTATGCCTTAAGTAACCTTTTTCTGCAGGTTCCCTTTTCACCATTTCGCAACTTATTTTTCACTTCCCACCAGAGAGCACATCCCAGAAAGCGAACTTCACAAGAAGCACATACGCTCCATATACGGATTTCCATTCTAAGTCTGAGATTTCTGTCCTAATCTATTTATAGGCTGGGCATCTACTCTATACGTGCCCTTCTTCTATTTCCCCAAAATCACGTAATTTGCAGGTCTTGTGTTCCCTTTCTTAAAACTGACAATACTTTTCAAAACTGACATTTTTCAGAAGCTAACAAGCCTGCCCCAGTTTTTTTGCCCCTTCTATCTTTCCATTATCCTTCATTTGTACAATCTTTTTCTAACCTTGACAATTGTATTTATCCTTGAGTTTTTAAGACTATAGAACTAAAGATTGGTAACTTGTAACTGACATCTCTCATCTGACCTTTGATTCAAGTCCTACTTCTTGTCTTGTAACCCATATTTATATTCATTTTGCCTTTTTCTGCAGAGAATCTTTATTTTATTCAGAGCTAACAAGCTTGCCCCATTTTTTCTGGCCCTTTCTATCTTTTCATTTTCCCTTATAGTATCATCTTTTTTGTGACTCTGAACAAATATGCATTCATTCGCATCTTTTTACATCATTCTGCCCATTGCTACCCCACTCCTTCTATTTATGCCTGAACTTACCATGCTGGATCCTTGCTCAACATCAAGGATACGACGTCAGGTGGACGGCCTCGTGTTGGCAGCCAGGCTAACATGAGGGAACTCCTGTTTATATACAATAGGAGCATCGTATACAAGCAGGGGACGTCACAATGGAATTAGAGCGATGATCTTGATTGACTAAGATCGAGCACTGGCCAATTACCTGATAGTACTAATTTTCTAGAGAAATCCCAGTCTTGGCAAAACAAATCCAAGCAAGAACCATGTTTTTGGGAAAAAAAAAGTTCCCACCCGTTAGGAAAATCAATGAGCCAGTGCCCAACGACTCTCAGCTAGCGCGAATGGTATTTGTGAGATTCTCACAAGCCCATTTCGTGCATGGTGAGAGTCACCCACCTATTGTAGGTTATAAGCATCTAGAAATATTAAGTGGATAGTCAAAGATAGCCTAAAATAATTAATTAAGCTTGATTGTGCACTTAAACATAATAATTGATAACATGTAGAGTAATTTGGACTGTATCATCCTTTTTCCTTGGTTTTCCTAAGTCATATGGCATAATATATGGCCAAAACAAGTAAGTTTATAATTTAACCTATAAATACTGGGATCCACGACTCTCAATTCATGGGAAACCCAGTAACAATCGCGCTCCTGATCAGAAAGGCGATCTTGAGGCGCCCCTAACCGATTGACAAACTGCTCGACATGGCACGTACCAAGCAAACAGCTAGGATCAAGGAACTAGAACCTGATGACGACGCTCAAGTCCAAACCCACCGACAGAGGAGGAGAGAGAGAAGGAGAGAAAGAAGGACTAAGGCAACCCAATATCAGCAACTAGTGACAGAAACCCCTTGACCCGTCGCTTTCCTGCAATCATCGGCCTCCATGGAGAGTAGCTAGGTATGCAGTTCGGCGGTAAGCGGATCAAGTGCTTTGGTGGTAAATTGGGCAAGAGGAAGAAACTCCAACCCGATGTGTCTTCTGCAGATGAGGACGACACCTATGCCCAGGAGTTAGAGCGGATTCTCACAGGCGAGGGGACTTCTGACCCAAACAGACAAGTTTCCCAACACGCAAACGAAGAGCAACATGATCAGCAGCAGGACGAGCAGCGGGAAAAACTGGTGGAGGAGGACACAGAAGTTGTAGGAGATACAAAGAAAAGTTAAAGAAGTATGAAAAGCTCATGGCGATGCACAAAGCCTACTCGGAGTATTATGACGCACACTGAGTAAGATTTGTCGCAGCTTGCAGGCCAACAAGAGATCTAAACTCTCTTCGACCCCCACCAGATCCTCCTGTGGCACCTAAGAAACCAATAAAGCTGAAACGGACCTCAACCTATGCAAAGTTTCTGCGGGAGATCTGCCATTTCCAGTGGAGCACCAATTTTCTGATTCCCCGCGCCACTTTTGGCATATTGGTAAAGGAAGTGGTGCAGGAATATCAGTCAGAATTCCATGCCACTTCACAAATGGTGATAGCGACCCAGGACGCAGCCGAGACCGAGTTTGTGCAAACGTTTGATGATGCTAATATATGTGCAATGCATGCTTGCCGAGTAACCATTATGCCTAGGGACATCCGACTGGCCCATTTCATCAAAAGCCGTCGAGGATGATTTTTTTTGTATTTACTATACATGTAAAAAGTTACTTCTAATAATAAAATTATGGTTTTTCTAATGTTTGTAGACAATTTCAATGTTAAAGAGTTGGAAAAGTACAGTTCAAATCTCTGACGACTCTTAGCTAGCGCTGCGAATGGCCATTGAGAGACTCTCACAAGCCCGTTTCATGCACGGTGAGAGTCATTACCCCTATGTCCCAAAATAATTGCCCAAGTTAGCAAATGATAAGATATAATGAGCTTCAAATTAAACGAAGAACCCAAATTTGTACTTCAAAATGTCGTTTGGATACAAATTTTATCACCAACACTCCACGACTCTCAGCTAGCGCGGATGCCACTTATGAGATCCTCATAAGCCTATTTCATGCACTGTGAGAGTCGTCCACTTTTTTATACTTACAATGTAGTTCTAATCCAAAAATACCTATTACCCATTGTGCATTCCAACATGAGTCAAACCAACTGTATTGGAAAGTCCAACAAATAGACAACATTGTCGCAACCCAAAAAATTCTGCAAGCTCCTTTCCTATAAATACCACCTCATTTCTGCAAAACAACACCTTCAAATCTCGCTCCTGTCGAAGAGGCGATCTTCTCAGCTATTTAGGCACTCACCTTCGTATTCAACACAGTCTTTTTCATCACCTCCATGGCAACCTCTACTTTCACTTCCTGGTACAATGCCACTAGTCATGTCAAGGAAGTACCACTTGATCAGGTATACCAAATGTTCCAGCACTCATTCGACCTCCAAGCTACACTCCATGCCACACCATATTACCACAATATTATGGCAGAGTTTCATGCTAGGGTATATGTCCATGCTAAACAAGTCCCACCATGTGTGGTTGCCGATGCCCTTTCAAGGCATCCCCTCACCACAAGAGTCCATTGTAATGCCATATTAACACTCACCAGTGAGTTTGGCAAGAAGATTGAGGAGACCGTGCAGACAAATAAAGACATCCAAGAAGTATGGGCAAGCCTCTCTAAGGAGGCAAGAATAGATAAGGAGAGAGACCTTCAAGAACTATAAGAAAGAGGGTAAACTCCTATATCATAAGGATAAGTCATGCGTACCTAAGTCATCGTGAGTCAGGAAGTTGATACTCCATGACATGCATAACAACCCAATTGCCGGCCACATAGGTTTATGAAGACATATTTCAAAATCAGAAGTAGCTATTATTGGTCAGGCATGAAGAAGCAAATTGCAAGGTACATTCGAGAGTGCCAGATATGTCAGCAGACGAAAGCAGAGCAACTTCGAATTTTCGGAGTCTTGCAACCGTTACCAGTTCCAAATGCCAAATGAGAAGTGGTGAGCATGGACTTCATAACAGGGCTGCCAAGAACACAACGAGGGCATGATGCCTTAATGGTAGTAGTGGACAAATTGTCCAAAATGGCTCACTTTGTGCCATGTAAAACTACCGATACAGCTTTGGATATGGCAGTGCATTTCGTTAAGAATATTTTCAGACTCCATTGAATGCCAAGAGAGATCATCTTCGATAGGGACCCGAAATTCATGAGTGCCTTTTGGCAAGACTTGTTCACCATGATCGACACCAAGCTCTCCATGAGTTCGGCATATCATCCCCAAATGGATGGCCAGACAGAGTGCACTAATCACATCATGGAAAATATGTTGAGGACATATGTGTGGAATAAGCAGTCAAAATGGAGTGACTATCTCCACGCGGTTGAATTTGCTTACAACAGTACCAAACAGGAATCATCACAGATGTTCACGATCAATTATGGCTATCAGTGCCTCACATTGGATACTTGGCACAATCCAGTGTCAAGAGTAGAAGTGTCTCAACGGATGTTGGCAGATATGCAAGAGTTGGTTGATGAGGTACGAGAATATCTTTTGCCCTCAAGAAGCTGTCAGAAGGCGTTAGCAGATAAGCACAGATCCGTAAGGGAGTTCCAAGTAAATGACAACGTTTGGCTTAAGATAAAAGTCAAACAAGCAAAGCTCCATATCGGCACATGCAAGAAGCTTGCTTCAAGATGGGTTGGACCCTTCAAAATAATAAAAAAAGTAGGAGACCAAGCCTGCAAATTGCAATTGCCAACTCATCTCAAAACCCATAACGCTTTCTACGTAAGTCTCCTCAAAAAGCATACTCCAAATCCGGAGGAGGTATTGGATACTCCAACCTTGTTAGAATTAACCGACGGACAACTTATGATTCTTCTGGAAGTTCTTCTTCAGAGAGCATATAAGAAGACAAGAAGATCTAAGTTCCTACAATACCTCGTCAAGTGGACGCACATATCCTTTGAAAGACACTACGTGGGTACTCCAAACAGATCTTGAGAAGTAGTACCTACAATTTTGAAAGAATGCAAAGGACGTCTCGTCACCGTGTTAAACAACACTGACCTAGCACTGCGTGTGACCAAGGTATGGGCTCGACGCCTCTTGGGTGGTGAGGCCACCATCAATGGGGTTGAAGTCATAGAGGAGCAGTGGCTCCCTAGTCCGCCTGCCATTGGCATGCACCCTCTGGAGGAGAGTGGTCTCCTCCTGCCTCATCGGGACTGGGGAGATGCAACCCAAGAGTAGCCCCTTGGCTATGCCCCCGACAGGCTACGGTCCGGCTCCAAGACTTATCAGCCTATCTACAAAGTATGCACAGGAGGGGCGGATGGAGTGGACTACCCAACGACCATGTTCTATGCCAGCCAATTCCATTGCTATGAATTCTGTCCGCATTGATCTCTAGAGACCCCAAGCCATCAGTCATACTATGAGTCTAAGCCTTGGGTAGGATTTCCCATTGCTGTTATGTTGTTATGTTACTTGTTCTTATGATATGGTGATTCCACCCCTAGTGGTCATTATGTATTTTGTTGATGCTATGTGCTTATGTTCATGTGCTTCCGCAGCTAGATACATCCCGAGGGAGACGGGATGAATGACACGTCCATCCCTCCCACGCTGGATCCTTGCTCAGCATCAAGGATCCGCCGTCAGGTGGATGACCACGTGTTGGCAGGCAGGCTAGCAGGAGGGAAACTCCTGTTTATATATGATGGGAGCATCGTATACGAGCAGGGGACATCATAACCTCCTAAAGTTCGGGCCAGCTCAAACAATATAAATAGTATTAGGTTCATAAATAACCATTGAACCTATGAATAACCTATGAACCCTTTATAATATCTTTGAGTTACATGTTATAAACATGTCTTATGCACAATTATATGAACAATATATGTATAGAATAGCTGAGGTAAGAATTATGTGATGATCTAATTCTGTAATTCAAATAAGAAGAACATCGGATGCCGTCTCTTCGAGCTCTTGCCTCCACAACTTGGATGCAACCCTCCTCTGGGTGCCTTCTTTGGTCTCCTCCTCGGCACTACAAAGCTCCAAAAACCCTCTCTTACAAAATTTGTCATGTTCCCAAAAGCCCTCTTTCAGAAACTCCCCCTTTTATTTTTTTGAAAAAACACTTTGCTTAAATAGATATATATGCCATGCATATATCCTTACTATCAATTAAATGTATTATGTACAAATATGTACAAATACTGGCCTCCAACGGGCGTGTCCAAAACCAAGTTAGGACCTACCGTCATGACTTGGTCTTGGACACCATGGGATAGTGCGGTTTATGTGTTGTGATACTCGAGGACGAGCATAGTTCTAGTGGGAGAGATTGTAGCAGATCCATGGGAGACCACTCGAGTGGATCTTGGTGTCGCGTTCCCGAGACAGTGGCATAAATGGGTAGAAGTGACTACTCATAAACATCTAGACGGTTTTGCCTAGTTGGTTAAGGGCATGTCAGTGAGGAACGTTACATCATCAAAAACAATATCTCTTTTTGGGCCATCAATTCGGCCTTGCATTTTCTGTAACCATCATTTTCTTTTTTAAGTTTATTAATCCACTTGCTTCCAATGATATTTTCCCCCGTAGATCTATCTACTAATTCATAGGTACTTGTTCTCTTGAAAGAGCTAATTTTATCCATCATTGCATCATTTTCACTACTCATTGCATCTTCAAATGATTTAATTGCGAGTACAGATAATACTTCTTCCTCTTCTACTCTTCTGCTCCTGCCTCCTTCTCTTCTACCATATTCATTAGTGTTAGTGTCTATTCCTCCCTTTAATCTTTCAACTTCAGTGGTTCTTCTCTGCTTAAGTTACTTATTTTCATCTACCACATGTGCTTGAGTAGTTGGTTTATCCTCTAGGCTTATCACATCATTTTTGTTCTTTTCTTGATCTACATCACTGGCATTTACATCTCCAATCTCAACAGTATCATGACTATTATGTCCTCTTTCCTTGGTCATATTACTTCCAGTTTCAGTTATGCATTTCATCCCTCCATCTAGTATAGCTCTATTTTTATACAAAATGCTTTCATCGAAGCTTATATCTCTACTAATAAGGATCTTTCAGAGTTAGCATTTTGTATGCATTGGATAGCTCATCATACCAAAAAAATGTAAAATAGCTTTGTCGTCTAGCTTCCTTCTTATCTCCTTTGAAACATGTACAAATGCGGTAATTAAGATCATATTCAAGATCATAGTTCTCGACATCAGATGATAATTTGAGTTGGATATGGCTTAAGCCATCTGATCATGATCTAGAATAGACTATTTTCAAGAAAACAAACCACATCTACCAGCAGCTTTTAAAAAATTCCTGCTTTTAAGTAACCATGATATATGATGAAAACAACAAAAGTTGAGGGCCTAGTACAAGTGCATAATACAACTACATACAGTCCCAGATATGGTAATATGCTTGCACACACTATTTACTACGAGTAATGGTACAGATTTATGTGGATGAAATTGAGATGCTGGTCTCTAGTGGGCAACGAGAATAAGGTGCTATTCAATAGTACAGAAACGGTCGAGAGAAACGGCCTCTCAGCCATACAGTCCAACAATGCAATGAGAACATCAATGCTTTGTGAGGGAGAAAATAGAGAAAATATTACAGGGGAAAACCGAGAAAATTACAAGACAGAGAAAACATAGAAAAAATTATAGGACAAAGAAAACATTACAGGAGGGGGAACTATTCAGAAGAAACGTAGAAAACATTCAATCAGCACAGAGCTCTTACATGGATCAGATGACGAGCCAATGGCCCAGGAACGACATGAATCGCCACTCTCCTGTGTTAGCGAGGCTGCCTATTCTAAGCGTGCCTTTATAAAAAGGCAACGTGGCTACTATTAGCTTTCACCTTTTACCATAGGAAATACCTTTTATGGTGCTTATATATTGTAACACATATCATTCAATAGATGTGTCTTCTTTTGTGGTGCATACTTTTCTCTCTTGTATTTTCTTAGTAAACTAGCAATTTCAACATGGTATCAGAGCTTACTTCTGGTTTTGGAGCAGTTGTGAATTTTCGAGAGCTCACTGGGACGAAAACTTTGTATGTTTTCTCTAAAGCTGGATATCCGGCTTGAAAGATCAAGATGGAGCTCGTCTTGCAAAGCAAAAAGCTTTTTGGAATTGTGACTGGGAATAACCTTCCTCCAGTGCAACATGTTGACGCAACTACCGGTAATCTTGTTCAGAATGCTACTGAATACGATGCTTGAGTTAAGAATGTAGATGACAGGAACGAAAAAGATCAAACAGCTCGAGCACTGATTCTCTATGCTCTTAAAGAATCCATTTTAATGGATGCCAGAGATTTTGTTACTTCTAGTGAAGTATGGAAGTATTTAGAAAAAACTTATATGAAGAAGACTATGCATGAAGTGATTAGTCTTCGCAAGGATCTTACAACATTGCAGTATCGTTTGAATGATTCGTTTGACGAACATGTGGATAAATTTAAAGCGCTTCTAGAAGCACTGTCTGCAGCTAGTGCTAGTATTCCGCATGATCAACATGTTGTTCATTTTCTGGAATCCATGCTGGAAGAGCTTCAGACTCTTACGATAGTTCTCGCCAATAAAAAATCTATGACTGTAGATCGGGCTTGTGAATCTCTAAAAGATGGAGTACGAAAATTACAAAGACAATCTATGCAAGAAGATCAAGCTTTAATTGTTGATAGTAGAAACGAGGTCGAGAAGATGAAAAGGCTCTTGTTACTGATACTAGGCGTAGTCGTGGTCGTGGTCGTGGTTGCAGCCGAGGCCGTGGTGGTGGTGGTAATTAGCAATTGGCTAGACTTGAGCAATCTAAATCAGAGATTGTCTGTACTTATTGTAAAAAGCTGAATCATGTAGAAAGCGGGTGTTATTTGTGAATGAGCATAAAACGTTACTTTAGGCAATTCGAGATGGACCTCCTATCTGTGATGAACATGCTAGTGTTGCATGTGATGAAGCTTTTGAAGCCGCTTTCTCTACAGGAACTGTTGTTTCCATGACTGTTGATTCAGGTGCCACACAACATATGACATTCCATAAGCATTGGTTAAAGAATTATCGCCCACTTTTAGTTCAAAAGCTTGTATTTCTTGGTGATAACACAAGTCATGAGGTCAAAGGCATTGGAGATCTTCATATTGATACTCCTAATAAAATACAAGTCTTGCGTGCTATTTTACATGTTCCTGGTTTGCGCCGCAATCTTGTTTCGGTCTCTAGACTTGCAGATCTTGGCTTAATCATTCAGTTTGATAGATAGTGGTGTAAATTTATCCAAGATGGATGTGTACTTGGAGTTTCCCCGCGAGAAGGTCATCTCTACGAGTTTAGGTTGACCGATGATTTTGTGAATCTTATGACTGTCAGTGGGGATGAATCGAGCACATTGTGGCATCGTCATTTTGCACATGTGAACTTCCAATATTTATTGGACATGGCCTCTAATAGAATCGTGGATGGTCTATATGTGAGGCACGTGCTGTTGGAAAGCAACATCTCTATCCTTTCAATGTGAAAGGCAAACGTGCAACACAACTTTTGGAGCTTGTGCATGCTAATGTATGTGGCCCACTACCTTATGCTTTGAGTGGTGCACGATATTTCATTTTATTTGTGGATGATTTTTCCCGTAGAGCTTTTGTGTATTTCATCTCTGCAAAGTCCCAAGTCTTCACCAAATTCCAAGTGTTTAAAAGTATGGTGGAGACTCAGACTGACAAAGTGATTCAGAGATTACGTACTGATAATGGTGGAGAATTTACTTCTGCTCAATTCAAGTGTTTTTGTGAAGAGCATGGTATAGCTCGTGAGCATACCATTCCTTATTCCCCTCAGCAAAATGGTGTTGCTGAGCGTAAGAATCATACGATAATCAGTGATGTTCGATGTATGCTTACTCATGCTGGTTTGGATAAGTCATTTTGGGCAGAAGCTATGGCTACTGCTGTTTATGTACAAAATCGAACGATAAACTCTTCCCTAAAAGGCGTAACTCCTTTGCAATTATGGTCAGGAGTAAAACCAAATGTTCAAAATTTGCGAGTTTTTGGTTGTTTAGCCTATGTTCATATTTCAAAAGAGAAGAGAAAGAAGCTTGATCCAGTCGGCCTCAAAGCCATCTTTATAGGCTATGCAGTCGAGGCATAGGGATACCAACTTTATGATCTTGCTACACAAAGAGTCATTACTAGTCGTGATGCAGTTTTTGATGAGTCTATCCGGCATGGATTCCAGAAAATAAACAACATGTTGATCATGCGGAATACTGGCACCAGCTACAGACAGTGCTTCTAGAAGCACTTTAAATTTATCCATATGTTCGTCAAACGTATTCAAACGATACTACAATGTTGTAAGATCCTTGCGAAGACTAATCACTTCATGCATAGTCTTCTTCATGTAAGTTTTTTCTAAATACTTCCATACTTCACTAGAAGTGACAAAATCCTTGGCATCCATTAAAATGGATTCTTTAAGAGCATAGAGAATCAGTGCTCGAGCTATTTGATCTTTTTCATTCCAGGCATCTACATTTTTAATCTAAGCATCGTATTCAGCACCATTTTGAACAAGATTACTGGTAGTTGCGTCAACAGGCTGCACCGGAGGAAGGTTATTCCCGGTCACAATTCCAAAAAGCTTTTCACTTTGCAGGACAAGCTCCATCTTGACCTTCCAAGCTGGATATCCAGCTCCAGAGAAAATATACAAAGTTCTTGTCCCAGTGAGCCCTCGAAAATTCACAACCGCTCCAGAACCAGATGCAAGCTCTGATACTATGTTGAAATTGCTAATTTACTAAGAAAACACAAGAGAGAGAGGTATGAAGACACATCTATTGAATGATATGTGTTACAATATATAAGCACCATAAAAGGTATTTCCTATGGTAAAAGGTTAAAGCTAATAATAGACACAATATTTTTCTATATCTTATTTGGTGAAAGACTAAAGTCACATGTGGGGTGTTAGCGAGGCTGCCTATTCTAAGAAGGCAGCGTGCCTTTATAAAAAGGCAACGTGGCTACTATTAGCTTTCACCTTTTACCATAGGAAATACCTTTTATGGTGCTTATATATTGTAACACATATCATTTAATAGATGTGTCTTCTTTTGTGGTGCATACCTCTCTCTCTTGTGTTTTCTTAGTAAACTAGCAATTTCAACATCCTGGAGCTTGGAGCTGCTTCCGAAGTTCCGGAATGGAGAGTAATCTACCGCTACAGACACACAAAAGATAGATTGTATATACCAAATAAACTGTTTGATCGCCGCGCACGCTATGCATCCACATAAAAAGCGGTTAAGATTTGTGGCACTGACTGAAGGGGCCGCCTTAGAAGATTGATGTAGAAGAGTCGAAGCCAAGAGCAAGAGGTGCAATGCGTGCATTCTTCTTCCAATTAGCATGGAATTGAAGTATATGCGGCTCTTTCTTTTGGCTACCTTTTATATAGGATAGGGTGGATAATATATTGGACCATTGGGTTGGCATGGCCCATAAATTAATGGCCACGCAGTTTGGCCACCCATTGTTCATGTGTTAACCGCTATGTTCGCTTTTGGTGTGGATGCATAGCCTAGTCTGCGTGGCGATCAAACAATTTATTTGGTATGTGTGCGTCTATAGCGGATAGATTACTCTCCATAACGGAACTTCGGAAGCAGCTATAGAAGAGTGGCGATTCATGCCGTTCCTGAACCATTGGCTCGTCATCTGCTCCAGGTAAGAGCTTTGCGCTGATTGAAGCTTTTCTTCGTTTTCTCTGAATAGTTTCCGCTCCTGGAATGTTTTCTCTGTTTGCACATCACGGTTTTGGTATCAAGCAATGGGTTGTCTTTCCCAAATGCATGGCTCTCTTCTATAATCTCTCTGGATCAAAATATGATCCAGCATGAGAAGTATTGTCCCTCATTTTGGCAATGAGCAATGGAATTTACTTCCTCGTTGATTTGCAGACCTCATGCTTCCCTAGTGGATAGATTCAAGAATCAAATTTCCCTTTAAATTCTCTGTAATGTCTGATGCATTGATTTGCGTTAATTTGTGTTTGTGAATTGGCTAAAGTAGAATTATAGAGCATATGACTAGGTTCAAATATTAGATGGGCATCAATTGAGCCCTTCATTACCTTCTGAAGAGTAGTGGCATTCTTAAGGGTAACACTGGTGTTTCCAATTCCTACACCAGCACGACAAGCAGGTTCTAGTGTTGGTTCATGCAAAACATGGGCTATTTGGCTGTAATGTCCTAGCAAAGTGCAGGAAGAAGTGATCCAAAATTTGGTTTCATATAATGCAATCCTTCGATAGCATGCCCTGTTTTTTTATGCTTCAATATTTTGAATCTCAGATAAAGCAGGCATAAACCAAATACAGGATCATGAAACTCAATGATTGGAGGATCTTCCAAACAAGGAAAAGGTGCTGTACCTTGGTGTGCAAAGCCAGATGAGGTGCCCTAAAAGCATTCATTAGGCTCCGAGCCCTAGAACATAAAAAGGATTATTCATTGACTTAGTTGTGGGGATATCCGTAGTTGATGTATGGGATATGCTCAGCGTAAGGACTTTGTCTGTTAAAATACTTTGAAATGAGCTTATATTTCTTAGTATTCTCAAACTATGTGTTAGCATGAGTACAGTGGAGCAGGCATGAATGACATCATGAAGCTGCCACTGCCTTGGGGAACTTGATTGCTGGAAGACAGTTCCTTAATGTATAACTTTCTATACAAAGTAATCAATCTGCTTTTCCCTAGTTATTATGGTAGGAAATATATTTTTTTTTGAAAATGGAACAATGACTTATCTGGCTATTTTTATTCCTCTGCTGTGCTTACATCTGAAATAACTTCATATTGTGCTCGAGAAATAGTGTTTAGGGTTATTACTGCCTCTTTATTTTTAGTCACTTTTCTAGACTTTTTGTTCACCATGTAATTCTGTGCCTATTTTCTGTTGCAAAATGTGCTCATTCTTGTCCATATGGACGGATTTGATAGGAACTTTTAAAACAACAATGGTGATACACGTCTATAGCAAGCCATATTAGTTAATTCATCGACAACACATGAAGTTCGTCATTATGTATAGACGAAGATGATGTACCTGAAATTTGCTCCGTAGCAAGGAGTATGTATATGCATCAGTTAGGTCACATTCTACAGAAATAATTAATCTGCATCTACTTAATATTGCAAACTCTTGCACTGGATACCTGTTGGTCAATGGATGTGTTACGTGGGATGTTGCCATTTGATTTTCTCTTACACTTTTAAAGATGGGCTGAAGTGTTCTATCACACTTGCAAAAAGTGAAAAATCATTTTATTCATTCTTCTCATCCGACTTTTGATTTAATCAGGGATGTGTACTGTTCTCCCTCAGATTATGTTTACAGTTATTAAGAAAGTCTTAGTACCCAGTTACTCAAGCATTTTGAAGTTAAAAAGTGTGAAGATCCTGACGAGTGGTTAAGGGATAAAGAATTTTGCCGTTAAAATTGTCCAAAATACTAATAGCAAAAACATGGTATGTTATGTGACCCTTTTTGAGTTTATGCAACATATTTTTGTCACGTGATTCAGTCCATCTCTCACTGCAGGCAAAAGCATTGGCATGGACTGACCTGACTGAACAGGACTTAATGCACATTTTAAAAACTTCAAACTCCCCTTCTGATACCCGTAGGTAACCATATATTTGCTTTTAATATTTTTAAGAAAATGTCATTATCTTCTTCCCCCACCTGATAAATTTGTTTATCCTGGCTTTTCAGAAACTTGGCTTGCGTTATGAAGCTTAATGATACTGATGACCCTTCTCGCATTCTTTTGGATCTGCATTACTCGTCTTTCTTGTATCCCATATCTTAAGATCAAGATAATACCACATGTAATATCTGAATTGGATATTGATCAAGAGGCTTGAAAAAATAAAAATGCACTTAACCATTTGCAATGTTAAGGTTCACCCAAGAGCAGGGGTTTTCTTTGGAGAAGACATCTACTTTCATCTCAATTATGAAGGTTGTGCATGAACAAGCTATTGGTATATATCTGTCCTTTGTTATGAGAAGCTTATAACATGTCATTGGTCTATGGCATATAGTAATCACTTATTTTTGGCATACTAGAAAATCATTACACAGTGGAGAGAAGTTGGGAAAAAACAAAAGAACTTCTGATGCGCCATAGTGTTCAACGTCCACCATTTTCGATTTGCCTTTTCACATTTGGTGACCTTCAAGAAATAATAAGATATATGCTAAACACGTATAACCTTTTGTCTTATAAATATCTGTCAACCTTATTATAGTAGATTTACTGTATGTTTGTGTATTGTATCCACCTGATTCAGGTATTATAGGCATTTCAAGCTATACCAATATGCTTTCAACCCAACTTTCTATCTTGACTTAGAAGCTGTTGATTATAATCTGGTAGAGTTGGCACCAAGTGTGCCACCATTGTCTGATGCCATCACTCAAGCCGATTATGATATTGAGCAAGAGAAAATTCGAAAAGCCCTTGAGGTATGATCTAAATTGAAAGAACATAATTGGCCTTTTAGTTCATACCTCTCGATTCTAATTTGCATAAACATGGTATTCCATGCCAGGAAGAAGCAGCCAAAAGAGAGCAGGAGCGTTTGGTCCTGGAAGAAGCTGAACGCAAAGCCAAAATTGAAGAAGAATATCGAGGTACTAAAGCAGGCTAACTTTTTAGAACTTCAATTATGTTGTGATGCTCTCTATTCTCTGGATGCAGCGGCCATTCCAGATGAAGTTACTCAAAAAGTTACTGAAGCTGTGAATCGACACATGGAACAATTGCGTCTTGAGTTTGAGAGGAAAGTAAAGGAAGAAGAAGACAAGCTGTTAGAAAAACTATCAAACCAAGTAAAACCAAAGAAGTAATCATATGTAAACAATACGTTTATCAACAAAAGAATTCTAAGACGGAGAAATGCTACTTTTAACTCTACATCGAGGGGCAAGGCCCCGCAAACACAACCCGCATGACAGTTGAACCCGTGACAGTGGAATACCAATTGTTAAAGTTCAGACGTCACCAATAAATCTAATATTCAGTTGATCGACTATACCATGCATGGGACTGTGGCAATTGCAGAAGTTCCTTATAGTTCATGTTATACAATTTATACATTACAAGAAATTTATTGCGGCGGCCTCCGCCGCGAACATTTCTCTTACCCAACTCAGGACAAAGTAGATTTTTGTATCAAGTCAAAAAGGATCTCAGCTATGGGCTTGCAAAATGGGCCTTAAACCCCATCATGGATCGATAGCATTCGTTAACAGAACATTTTTACTTGCAAAAAGTGGTAGCCATCTCTATAAATAGCTGCTTGTTATCTCATTTCTAGCTTGCAAGGGTCTAGCTTATCTCTGTATCATCTCTGTATAATTGACAATTTAAACATCGTTGGAGAACATTTTAAGGTAACAGGTAGCAGTGACATGCTTGCCTCAACACTTATATGTACCTTTTTTTTTGTTGAATAATTAAAAGTTCCTTTTCATCTAAAAAAAGAAAAAGAAAAAACTTGCTATGTTCTCTTATTACACATGCACGCTTCGTTTTAAATTAGGAATGACGATTGCCTAAAGTAAATATTACGTGAAATTTGGCATTTTTTTAGTTTGGCCATTTGAAGAGTTTAAAAATGCTGGAATGTGGACAATATTGGCACAATTTAGATAGGAAAAACAATAAACCATTTCTATCAGTCGGTGGAGTTACACTCTTGGGGATTTGGATGAGGAGACTGATGAAAAACTGAATACCTGCAATTCAAATTCGTCTGCACAACACAAATCTTTATCATGCTAGTAACAACAGCAAATCAAATTCCCAAAGAGAACAGTACCAAAACCTCTCAATGATTTATATAGATTACAGAATGCGTGGCACCCAAAAACAAACGTATCACTCTACAATTACATATGCTAGTTGAATCAGTGCTCCTAATAATGCCTAGAGCACAATTCTGATTTTCAATGTGCTTGACCAAATGACCATGCGTTCTTAAGATCTATTTGCAACATTTTGAATAATTTTCAGTACTGCATCTGGATCCTCATTCCTGTAAATAAGGCAGCGCAATTCATCTGTAAAGGCAACCTGCTTTAAATTCCTTGCAATACACTCGATACATACCCTTTTCAAATAATGTGCATCATAGAATCGAGCTTGATTTAGCATCTCAATAGCATTCAACGGATAAACTTGGCTCGCCACTGCAGATTCACATACCCGTTTTAAAGCAGGAATGCCATACTTATGAGCAGCTGCCAACAATGCCATGCCATGCTCTTTCATGGCATTTGTATCATGCTCCCCTGAAGCACATAAATTATACATTATTCAAAATAACATCTCAAACTTTTCAAAATAATTGTGGACAGTGTTGATCCAGATCGCCCTGGGGCAAATTTTCGGGCAGGCGATCATTTTCATTGGGCAATTTGAAAAGCATTATTCCCTGCAAAAAGAAAGAAGAGAAGGCTTTTACATCCGTTCCAACAGTTCATCCTGTAGACCTGTGCAAAACCCTCTAAAACACCAAAGTAAAAAACGATCTGCAAAATCCCTTCATAAGGTCGGCTTCCTCAAATTTTAAGCAGAATCTGGCCATTCACACCATTTACACCGGAAGTGGGTTGAAGATTTCCATAAAAAAGGGCTCTTCCTGCACAGAAGCACCTAAGAAATAATAGCTCCTAGTTCTTTCGTGCTGATGCAGAGCCACATCTCCAACCTCAGAATCCCCTGTCCTGGCTTCTACCTTAAGCCACACAATCGCTACCTCAGTTATATGGCTCGGATATCGCCATGGCTTAGCAAATTAAATCAAACGGCAAGTGACTGGTTAAGGTTCAATTAGGGCAATTTATTACATACTTCATAGAAAAAATTTACACAGATGCCATAGAAGCAGAAGCTGGGGCGAATATTATCCATCCATAATATAGAAGCAGAAGCTGGGGCAGTTTGCTTCTTTGTTTCTTCGCAAAATGGTAGAAGGCGCCAGAGCTCTGAACGGAATGGAGCTCAGCACATGAACGGAAGCAGAAGGCGGCGAAATCGGAAGACTTGCTCTGATGATAAGGAAGATCTCTTGAGCCAGAAGAAGAACTCCTGTCGATGTCGACGGCCGAAATCAGGAGCCGCCATAGCCGAAGATTCAGGGCTTGCTTGCACCCTAAGAAATGGACATTCAGAATAACCCGAGTCTTCCTCAATCGTTGCAAAAACTTCGCCGGAAAATTCTATCCTAAACTTGTACCCAGGAAAAAGAAGTACAGGTGTCGCTAAAATATTAAAGCATAAAGGAATCGAATCTTTGGTAAATCAATTATATCATTATTATATATTAATCTATTATTATAAAACCGTGGCGTCGGTCTGTGCGCCCGATCGACGGCCGAGATCGCGGCAATGTCCCTGCCCCCCGCCGGACGGCCCAGATTTGTCTGTTTATGCTTCTGCCCCCATCAAACGGCCTATATTGTGCCACGTGGCATCATCAACCCTTGAAGACAAGCCTTAAAATTGAATGGTGGTATCTCCATTTTTTTGAAGGGCAACTTTTTAGAGTTGCCATTCATGTTGAATGGCAATTTTGTCAAGATGCCATTCTTTTGAAGGTTAAATTTGTTCTTAGCCATTCATTAAAGCTGCAATAAACAAGCACATCTTCAGTATAAAAGCAAAAACGCTTCACCATATATAATTCACACATAAAGCTTAAAGGCCTTCCTATTATGATTCAATAGCCCAAAGTTTACGATTGCACTATGCGGCGCTGCCTATGATCCATCCAATCGGCATAGATCATCTCATAGTCTGCATCTGCCACGTCAGGCGATGATAATGATAAGAACATCAACATTTCAAGAGTTTTCAGATTCAAAGATTCTCGATCATCATCCTTTATCAAGTTTTGCCTTCGGAATCCACGTTCACAGAAGATGTTGGAAGAACTAGAACTGCTTGCCATAACTTCATCATGTCATCATAGACATCAGAATGGAAATCACACACTCTACAAGCATCCCATAAAGTCTTCATGTTCTTACGGCTTTGTTGCACTTGTAATCTTACTACAAATGAATATGCTTGCCCTTTGCACTTTTCAATATTAAGAAATGCATATTGCCCTTCCCCAAAATTATTACATAAAGTGCTAGTCCACTTATATGTTTGGTCTTCCATTTCCATGTTTAATGTTGGTTGGTTTGCTATTAATTTCGTAGTATCTCATTAAGTATAAAAATCCTATTCTATTCTATTAATAATTATAAATTAATAATGGTATCTTGTTCCAATTGGGGTGGGAAAATACATGAATAATAGAAAATATATATACTAGAAAATAAATTTTTTTGTTTGAACTTGCCATTCAATTGAAGGGTGAAATTTGCCAAAGCCGTTCAAATTTAAGGCCTGCTTGAAGAGACACATAAAACATACCCTTTCGTGCAAAAATTTGAAATATGGATTGTTATTATGCCAAAGTGGCATCGTTTCCAGATTTTCTTGCCCTTTTCCTACTGTCCGGAAGACCTTTCTAGGGCCGCTACGATAGAGAAGACGAAAGAATGCTCAAAATTTTTCAGGGCGGATCATCCTGGGGTTGCTTTTGGTTGCCAGAACCCCTCGACTGTGCAGACATGGCTGCTCTTCCGGTTCAACATCTTTTTTTTGGGTTCAATGTCTAATGGCTGCTCTTCCGGTATGTTGGATTGCATTATAGTACAACGAGCTCATTCTTCTGCCAAACAATCTGTGCTCCTGCAGGGATTGCATGCAAAGATTTCTATGACATTGAGATCATAATTTGCTGATGAAGTAAAGGTTTTCTTTTTACTATGCTTTCTTAAAAGGGCATCTGATGCATTTCGAACTAGAGCTATGGACATGCATAAATAATGCACGATTAGTTCCTAGCCAAAGATCCACATGAACTTGGTTACTCAGATATGTTCTAGAATGTGCCAAACAGAGGCTATGGTACCGTGCATACCGGACTAAAGGACCCTTTAAACGTTTTGCTCAATCAAAGCCAAAGTGTTTCTATTCCTCGCATCTTTACAATAAAATGGAAGAGTTCATATCTCAACTATCATATTCTTTTTTGTGAGATTAGATGATTTCAAGAATGCTTTGGATTGTTGCGGATGAATCCATAATCATTGAATATTTTGAAGAAATGCAACAGAAGCATAGAGCCAAACAAGCTCATTCTTGTGAATATTCCGAACGCATGTGGTACCAATCGTTGTAGTAGTGCCATCTATGCATCCATGGGCGATTCTTTATAGCTGATTTCGGAATCGCCTTTACCTCATCTTGCACAAGGATTGAGCTATTTTTTACCGTAGTGTATCTCTTCCCGCACTAAAGGGATATGTGGCTCTTTGATATCCCCAAATACTTCACTACACCCGGTATCCTTCCACCGGCTTTGAACTCCAAGGTCGGGGATAATGTATCAACCCGGTTGCCAGAGGCCGGAGAGGTCGGGCAGGTGGATCTATGCCACCCCTAGGGAGACTGTTATTCAACCTCTGCCACCATATACCATGGTGACTTTTTACCCCAATTGCTTTCCCCTGGGTATGATCCCGTTTTTAAAGTTTTTATTTTGGCACGTTAAGTTTTTATTGAAAAGGCAAATTTTTCATTTGAAGGTTTCAAAACCGCAAGAACCCAAATGGTTTGAGAGCTGCAAATTGTTGAGGATTTATTTCTTGGTTACTAAAGTGCATGATCTTATGTGTAGCAACGACCCTTGGTGATCAAATATGCATCTAATGGACAGTACCGAGATGATGTTTCTCCTGCAATGGGGTTGCCGCCCTGGAATTCCTGCAATTGTTTCACAAGTTCCTTCTGGCATCATTTGACGAGGGGATCGGTACACCCATATTCTAAGACCGAACAAACCTGGTATATTAGATGCTCCGATCCAAACAATGTACTCACATCACGAAGAAATACATACAAAGATATAGCAACTTAAAATAGAAGGAACTACATTTAGTTGCATGTTGCACCAGTTCAAATATGCACAAAAAATGTGAGCAATTGCTATGTAGATTGATTGCACACATGGAATTATCAAGTCTCCTATTTTTTAAAGAAGATGCGCTGCTGGTAGAGATCATTGTCAGTGTTCTTTCCAATGAAGGAAAGATCTTGCAGTTGCTTTTGGCCCTGCTCACAAATAGAATAGATTCATAAATAAGACTGAGCTTTGTCTATAGCATATGACCAAGTTTAAAACAAGGCCATGGCCTGACTTTTCCTTGCATTTGGCTAGAATCTAAGCTGCTATTAATGCTTCTTTCTTTCTTTGAAAATGCTAATGTAGTTTGTTCATGTCTTTATTGGTTGGATTATTGATGTCCATCATATTAGAATTCTGCGTAATAATGGGTTCTGAGATGGATGGTATTGCTTGCAAAAAGTCTTGGTTCTAGGTCTGAGTTCAGTAATAGTTTATGGTTCTAAATGCAAAGAATCACATGGCAGAGGACCCTCCCATCTTTCTTTTTCATTTCAAATGTAACCTTGCAGTCTTCTGTGCAGGTTATTCCAATCTTAATGTCCGTATCTATGCAGGAAAATTTTCCGTTATATACATATTCTACAAAATTGAATTCGCCATTTTTTATATCAAAATCTATGTACTTTGGTTACAAAAATGCAAGCTCTTCTTCCATTGATTTCATATACTTTCTTTGTATTATTTATATTTATACTCATTTGTATAATTTATTGGGATAATTCAAGAAGCTAACATTGGAATTGGAACTAATGTCATGGAAGGCATAAGTTTTAATATCTTTTTAGATGCTATTTTGCTAGAAGCATAAGCACTTCCTTCAATTGTTGCCAAATGTTTTGGTAAATATCAAATAGTGCTAAACTATTTAGATATGCTGAATGTGAATGCATTTATTAGCTCTCTTATTATGTTTCGTAAATTCTTCACCAGGTTCTTAAGCAAGTCGGCTCTATTTTGCACGCTTAGGTACGGATATCGACAGTATACCATTTTATTCTAAACAAAATACAATCGACACAGGTCTTGCATCCCGTAGCCTAAGTTACATACAGATAGCATGATATTCCAATAAATGAAATTCTGGTGATCCATTTGCTGAATACAGGCCTTACACCCTAGAAATCCAATTTCTTTCTGTCAATTTGTTTCTACCCAATTTCCAAGTCACAAGGACAATCGTTAAAATCTGTTGGGATCTATCTATCTTATGCAGTCTTCACACATGGTCAATTATATGTTGCTTTATCTAGATGCACGTCAATGAATGGTGTCAAAATTTGCATTGAAAGCACTAATTGCTTGACATCATCAAGGCATGATGCAGGTATGCCGCCCAAACTGCACCAAAAAAAAAAAAAGAGCCTGATTTGGCAAACAAAGCGCTTTACATTTTTATAACAAAAAAAGATTTTCGCAGTAACAAAACAAATGAAGGCACTACTGTAACGAGGTTTCACAAGTCAGCGCACACAACCATATCTTATCACACATTAAAACTCAACTTATGGACAACACATTGCCCTTCAAATCTCCATTTACAATCACATACAAAGCCCACCAACGGTGGGCAATTTTCTAGTTATATATATAAAATTATTCTATGTGTCCCAGGAAAGGATGTACCCATGCTATATAGAGATTAATGCCAGCCGTCCAATTGGAAATGGAAGGCCATGATGCCGCCACCTCATGGGAGAGGTCATGCATGGGCATAGAAATATGATGGGGGGCATGCATAGGGGCATGCACCATGTCTTTAAGCCGTCGGATCAAAAGGGGAGGAGAAATCATGGCCCTTAATTTTTTATAAAGAAAGTGCAAGGAAGCTTCCTCAAAAGTGGATTTGGTGCAACCAATCTTAACTGTTAGATCAAAAGGGGGAGGATAAATCCTAGCCATTCATTTTTTTATTAAGTTAGAATTCTTTATATTAAAGGAGGTGAGGTGGCACCCTTTATTTAATGAAAAGATAGTGAGGTGGCAACTCATTAATTATAAAGCTTTCTTGGAAGCTTCCTTTTTTGTGTCGCCTTCAAACGACTTTATCTTGCGGTGGAGGTCTCGGATCAAAGTGGGACCCATGCCTTTGGATTCCTCTCATCAAATGCTTTCTAATGAGTAGTGGTTTTGGCATCATTTCATGCAATGTTGGATAATCTAGGGGAATATTCATAGAATCTAAGGGAATTTGAGAGATATTGGCATAATCTTTGAAAATCAAGGGAATCTCAAGAGAATCTTAAGAATCTATGGGAATCTCAAAAGAATCTAGGGGAATCTAAGAAAACCTTCAAAAAAGGTTTAAGAATCGAGGGAAATCTCGATGGAATCTTAGAGATCTAAGGGGATCTTCATAGAACTTAAGGGAATCTATAAGAATCTACATAGAATCTTAGGGAATCTAAACGAATCTTCAAATAATCTTTGAAAATCTAGGGGAATCTTTATAGAACCTTAAGAATCTAGGGGGATCTTTGTGGAATCTTAGGGAATTGCAGGAGATTCCAAGGGATCTAGGGAAATCTTTGACAGTAGGTGCGTTCTATAGGGGAATCTTCATATAATCTAAGGGAATCTAGAAGAATCTACATGGAATCTTAGAGAATCTAGAGGAATCTTATGATAATATTTGGGAATCTAAGGGAATCTCAAGAGAATATTTAGGAATCTAAAGGAATCTAGAGGAATCTTGGGATAACCTTTGGAATCAAAGAAATGTCAAGAGAATCTTAACGAATCTATGGGAATCAAAAGAATATAGAGGAATCTAAGAGAATCTTCAAAAAATGTTTGAGAATCAGGGGGAATCTTTATAAAATCCTAGAGAATCTAGTGGAATCTTGATAGAATCTAAGGGAATCTAGGAGAATCTACATAGAATCTTAGGGAATCTAAAGGAATCTTCAGATAATCTTTGAAAATCTAGGGGAATCTTTGTAGAACCTTAAGAATCTAGGGAATGTTTATGGAATTTTAGGGAATTTAGGGGGAATCCAAGGGGATCTAGGGGAATCTTTGACACTAGATGTGTTCTACAGGGGGATCTTCATAGAATCTAAGAAAATCTTGAAGAATCTACATGGAATTTTGAGGAATCTTAGGATAATCTTTGAGAATCTAGGAGAATCTCAAGATAATCTTTAAGAATCCAAAGGAATCTAAGGGAATCTTCATAAAATCTTTGAGTATCTAGAGAATCTTGGTGGAATCTTGGAGAATCTCTATAGAATCTTCATCGCATGACTTTAAATTTGACTTCTACTCGAATTTGTACAATTCCTCGAGGAATAATTCGCGGATCTTGGGGAATATAAGCGCACATTGATGGAATCTCATAGTATCCAGGGAAATTTTTCTAGAGCCTTTAGAGAATCTTGGAGAATCTTTATAGGATCTTCGTTGGATGGCACTGCATTTGGCTTCTAGTCGAATTTGTACAGTCCCTTATAGTACAATAACTTGTATATATATACAATTTATACATTATTATTAACATATCAAACGTCATAACTAGAGTTATGAACTGCGAATTTAGCATCATTGAACAACCCAAGATGCTTCATCATCACTACAAATTTAGATCTTTTTAACCTGTATACTAAACAAAAAATTTTAGACAATTTGGAATTATCACTAGTAATACCCATGAATAAATTATACCATAGAAACGTAGCCTTATCTCAAAACCTAGACTATCCACGTGTCCTAAAATTTCACATGGACTTATTCTAACCCATTAAATCTGATCTATGAAAATGGACGATGCAAAAAATTAGAAAATTAGTTGTTTGGAAAGATCGCGACTAAATCGCAACCCTAAAACGTTGCCCCAGCGTCTCGGCTATGGCGACGTCGATCGAAGCAGACCAATCCACGAACCCTAGTCCTCACATCCACATTAGCAAAACTATGGCGCCCAAGCAGCAAAAGCAGCTCGAAGGCCTTGTATCGAAGAATCTCATGCTCCGCCAGTTCGATGGGCAGCCATTTATTTTGATCAATCCGCAGCCTCTCTCGCAGTGGGTCACAAAGCAGGTGGCCATACCTCCCAGATCTATGCCACTCGCTAAGGCATTATTTCCCATTAGCCTTTAGTTTTCTAGCCTGTCAACCATATACATTGCCTTAAATAGATTTGCGATTTCATATAAGCGGAACTTTCCAGGCTTTTCTAAGCCAGACACAGTCTATAGAATGGGTTTCTATTCCGATGGGTGCTATATAACTCCAGATTCAGAAAACGGGGTTCTATTGAATGCAGATTTTTTAATAGCAGAAGGGCACTACATGGTAATAATGTGGGCGTGATCAAAATCCATATTTTTATACCTTAAGGTTATGGATTTACAGGGTTCCTATGCAGAATCGATGGCAGAAGGCCGGGCTAAGGGTGCAGGTTACAGGCCGCGTCCGTTTCAGTCCAACCTGTAATAGGAAAGTTAAGAATATAATAGATTTTTTAGCGTCCACGGAGACCGATTGGCCTATCGTATTACTGACAGGATTAAAAAACCCCCGCCCCGAAGGGTTTTCGAGGGAAAAATCTTGGCAGTAATAAGTATGCTAGCACGCTGTACAATTGTATAGGACAGTTCAATGCCATCCCGGAGGACACAACTAAGTCCGTGCATCTATAACCTCCTGGAGGTATGACCCCAACAAACCCATTGATGCCGTAGTCCATAACTGATGCAACGGTTGGCCAGGCACTAGTAATCGAACATATCGTTCTCGGGTATGGGAAAACGCTGGGCGGATCTGGAGGGCATGACATTCATCCTCAATGGCGCCTGGTGGCAACACTGTCGTGCTTCCCGAGCCCAACGTCCTGTTTCAATGCAGAGGCGATGTGCACCCGTGCGAATGGAAGCTATAAGTCTGCGCTGCTTTATGGGCAGCTGGGTGTACAAGTACTGGTGTGGGCCTCTCGTGAGCCTAGGATTGACTTGCTGCTGATAGTGTGCCAGCTTAACGTGCGTCAGAGCATCTGCATCCCAGAGCTTGCGAAGGAAAGTAGCATCTAGGTACAACTTAAGTGCCTTGTGATCTTTCTTTGTCCTTACATGTAAGCATCTGTTTGCCTGTACACCCCAGCGTGAGAACCACTGAGCTTGCTTGTCCTTCTAGCAGGATTTCAAGCGTTGGGGACCCATCGCCATGGCCAAAGCAAGGTTGGGCAAACATGTATCAGCCATAGCGACCACCTTCTGGAAGTAAATGATATGGCATTCCAATGCAGCCCGTTGAAGGGGTAGAAAGCCTGTCTCCTGGAGTAGGATCTGGTATGGAACTGTGGACTTCACCCCAAGGGCTCGTGCCAAGAAGGCCTTCTGCACCTGTGAAATAATATAGTATGGAAGGGAAACATTGGTAACTATTCATTCCTATCTAATGCAGTGTCTATTTCTGTTCTCCTCTAATTTGTTCCTTAAAAATTGCGAGCATGTGACACGTTGCATTGATAGCATTTATTGCATTAATTTCAGATTTCTGACGCATTTATGGTGGAGGAAGAACGTTATCAAAAGACGACACGTGTGAACTTATTAATTGCAGGGCATTAATGTGTGTTCAGAAGCATTTATGAGCATTTATAGCGGAGGAAGAACAGGGGCACGCCTCATGACGAGCTATGGCGGCATGTGAAATTCTTCACCTGTAGGCTAAGGGTATGTGAAACAATCAGATCGACCAAGCAATACCCAGCAGACAAAAAATCAGCAGAACTCTTTTGATTTGGGATTAGAGCTTGGCGGTATATGGAAATGCCATAACCTCTTAGTAGGGGCCTCCTCAGCTAGATATTTGGAGCACAAAAATTCCTGGCAAACGGTCCTCTCAACCGGCCTCTCTACATCACGCACAAAAATATGAGTTGTGCGGTTGTCTGATCTGCTTCTGGCCATAAGCTAAAGAGACTAGGAACTTGCCGAATTTCGGTAGATCTCTACGTCAATGGGTGTGTACACACGTGGATGGGTGTGTACACACGTGGTTACCCCGCCTCTATGTCACTGGCCTGATCAACTAAGTTGACCTTGCTCAGACACAGAGGAATATTGGTTGCAATGTTTGATGCTATGATTGCTTAGTTATTATATATATGGTCTTGAATGTTGGAATTAAGTTGCAATGGTCGTACTTATAGTGGATACTCATGGTATAATTATGCATTGTGGATATGCTTGTTGGATTAGTAACTTGGATTGCAGGGGCGAGGCTACGGTAAGGCTGAGTTATTATTTCTAGGTTAATGCTTTGTGTTGTTGATGCTACACATGTCCTAGATCCCTGATCCCCACTTAGTTCGTATGACTAACCCCGTGGTTGATGGTGTAAGCAGAACCGCGAGATACTCTAGGGAGTAGCCAAGCTTCAGGAAGGCGAGAGTAGAAGTGTGGATTGTCAGTTAAATAAACTTGATTATTATTATTATATATTGGCTTGATGCTATAATTATTAAGAACATTAATTATTGTGCGAGGTTATTGTTGAGTAATGGGCAAGGATATTTTTGGGACCTTAGAATATACACAAAGACTAAGGGCGAAATCACATTAGGGCACCTGCCCAACTCTGGAATTTGATGACATGGCATGAAATGGGCAAGTGCCCAGGCGTACCTCTGAACATTGTATCCCACTAGGGCACCTGCCCAACTGCCACGTAACAGCCACGTAGACCAAACTACGTTGCTGCTGTTCTGAGAGAGATATCGAAGAAGATGCCGTGGAGAAGAATCGCTCCAGCAGATCGTCTCACACCCTGAGGAATTTTCATGTCAATTTTACAATTCTTAAAATTCTGTTTTCAGTAGATTCCTAGTCCTTAGAAGCGTTGTCTTTATTTGCAGAATTTGTGTAAGCGTTGTCTTTATTTGCTGGAATTGCCATGCAGCTGCACATCTTCAAAAAGAAAACATCAGTTCTAATAGTCCACTGCAGCACCCACAATTTCCTTTGTCTCAGACTAGCAGTTCTACAATTTCTATTCTACAAGTTGAAGTCTATCAGAACATATATCTTTTGGTAATTTGGCAAACTGCAGGCCCTTTTGGCAGCCCATGGCATACCTTGCAAATGTTGAAAAACACCAAGTGTTTTCTGTTTCCAAAACCATCAAATGACAAATCTTAACTATTAAAAAGTTCAAATGAGATGTGACACAATGTAACCCTATATTGCATCCCAGGTGGAACAAAAAGTCTGTCTGTGCGCAAAGAGGATGAACTAGTTGAGGCCATGTTTGATAGGGCTAGAAGCATTGGAATTGCAAAATAATCAGGCAATGGTTTAAAAAGCCATACAACAAGTTTGAGACACAAGATTTCTCTCCTAACCTGCATCCTCTCTCTGCTTTGCTGTAGAGCTAGAAGGGCCACAACTAGACTTAAGGCAGTTGGAAGGAATTGTCATGCAGCTGCACATCTTCAAAAAGAAAACATCAGTTCTAAGCACATAAAAAGTGGACTTGATGTAGCCTAAACATGGAATATGAAGATGGAAGATCAATGGCAACTAAATTGACAATCGAAGATAGAATTCTGACATAAACAATCACCCTTTAACAGTGCATACATGGATAGTGTAGATCAGCATAAAGTAGGTAATAAACTAGGCATTTGGCTACTTACGTCTGCTCTTACACCACCTTTACACCACTGTTATAAAGAAAGAACACCCATTGTTTATCTGCATCCAAATATAGACCAGTTCTTCCTTTTGCCTTCGTCCACTATCATTTAAATAAGGCACTAGTCGTACTGAGAGCTCTATCAGACCATTTTAAAAGCTAATGACCCATGTGTTAAAAACATCTCAAACCATGTGTTAAAAACATCTCAAGAAAGTTGACATGCAAAAACAAAATCTGCACTGCCTACCTTAAATCTGCAGTAATCAGAAACAGACTAGAAACTTCCAGCTCTGTTCAGATCGCTCTCTTCATTACAATCCAAATTGAGGTGCATAAATATAACAATAAAGTATTATGTCTGACAATGAATTAATCAAGTTCAATGACATCAAATTTTGTCAATGAGACGGTCAATGGAGGCACCAATGCCCTTCAGAACCAACAACTTTTCTGCTTCTGCTTGCTTCAAAGTCTCGTTCATTTGTTTTCCCTGTTCCAACAAGTCTTCCATTATATGTAGCCGTTTCTTTTTGCTCCTTTTGGAGGAAGAAGAATTTGGAGTTTCCTTTTTGACTTGCACGTTCTCTCGTGTAACATCTTGAAGAGTTTCTTGTGCAGTGTCTCCTATCTCCGATTCATTGTCTTCCTCGATTGCACCAGCATGAACGTGTTTCCTGACATTGGCTCTTTCACCAAAATAGCTATCCATTAAACTGTATATGGATGACTTTCTCTTCTATCATTTCCGGAAACACTATTCCGGTGACATCATCACTTTGAACTGTCTCAACACATACTGAAATTTTTTCCTGCAGGCTTTGGCATCTTTCTTAAAATCAGGACACGTAGCGACAACCTTTGCATGCACCTGTCCCCACAAATTCGTACCCTGCTTTGGTCTCTCAGAAAATTGTTTATTCATTTCACATCGGGCATGTAATAGAGCAACAACATGCTTCTCTTGCCATGGTTTACCTGCATCGTCATCATCTTCACTTTCGATTCTATTTCCACAAGAGGTTTTAGGGACAAACTGGCTTCTTGGTTTTCTTCTTCGCAGCATCTTTTTTTGGCTCAATTTTTCTACTCTTTCTAGTCTTACCTGCAGGAGTGAAATCTGTAGAAGGTGGAGGTGCGGATGAATGTGCAACAATAGGAGGCTGAGAAAAATCTGAGTGGGCTGCAGATCCAGGAGGTAGGAGAGAAAAGTATCAGCAGATAGCTTGCCGGAGTGCATCCGCCGGGAGGAGCAGGATATGTGGCAACACCTGTTCTAGTAGCTGTGGCCTCAGCATTATTGGAAGTGCTTTGGTGAGGATTGAAGCAAGGGATAGGAGTCCGTCTGGCAATGAATTGATGCATGGAATTTGCAAATGGTGGCTGGCTAGGCTGGGAATTGGCACTGAATGCAGGTACTGGGTGGCTTGTATTTGAGAAAACTGATCATCCTGAGTGCTAGGAACAACATCATGCTCACTGAAATCCATCTGGACAATGAACACAAAAGAATGCAAGACAATGACTTCATGATTCGTAATTCACCATGGAAAAATGAAAACTGACAAACCATACATACCTGTGAGAGAAATGTAGATGCTGAAAATCCAGAGACGCTGAAGAAGAGAAGCACGAATTGGAGCGAATTGGAGCGGTGAAGAATTCTTGCCTCACAGTTCCCGCCAAGGCCACCACCACGGACTGCCTCGCATCAGCCGGTCAGCTGATGATATGGCATAGTGCCCAAGCTTTGGGCACCCGCCACCGTCGACCAAAAAATTCACGTGCCCAACTCAAAGCCCGTTTTGGGCACGCGTTGGTGTGATAGATGCATGTGCCCAATCACGTCCGCGTGTAAATTTTTAATAAGAGAGGGAAGATTTTAAAGATGGTCGGGCACCTGGTGTGATTTGGCCCTAAATTCTTTATCTAAGCATGCATGTGTAGATCTCTTGAGTTCCTAGGCTTAAGTAGATCCAACGGTAGAGATTGATGGGATCTCCAGTTACCGAGAGGTTAACTGGCCAGCCCCGTCACAGTTGATATTAGAGCAAAGATGAATTAGTGGATTATAAGATTTTTGATTATTGATGTTATTTGCTATGGTTTCAGATTTTTGGTAGAGATGAGTTCCCCAGGGGGATCCCCCAGAGCAGCTGGACAGGCTGGTGGAGCGGGGCCTAATGGAACTCCTTATATAGCCGATATCTTGCAAGCTATCCAGCAAGTGTTGCAGCAGAGTGCCTCGCAACAAAAGACAGCAGCTGGCAAGGCAGTGGAGAAGGTTCTTAAGGATACTAAGCGGGAAGTGTTTACTGGAGAGAATGTTACAGGGGATGATGCAGACTCATGGCTTCATGGGGTTGAGTTTTACTTTAAACTCATTAACGCTGAAGATTCTGTTAAAGCTTTATTGGCTCAGGCAATGTTGGGTGGATTTGCTAGAGTATGGTGCGAGAATTACTTGCGGGACATAAATAAGGTCGTAGGGCAAGCAACTTGGCAAGAGTTTAAAAGCGCCTTTGAAAGACACTTTATGCCTCCTGGATACAAAGTAGACAAGATGAATGAGTTTTTGGACCTGACACAAAAAGGGAGTGTGGCCGAATATAATGAGAAGTTCTGAAGGTTGCAGTATCATTGTCCTTTCGAGGATAAGGAGAAGCTCTGCGCTCGATTTGTGAAGGGTTTGCAAGTTGATATTAAGAGCACAATGTCAGTTGTGTCCTATAAGGATCTGGAGGAGGTATTCTGAATTGCTAAGAATCGTGAATTTGACCTAGCTGAGAAAGCAACTTTGGAGAATTCAAAGAAGAGACAAGCTTATTCCATATGGCAGACTGCTGGACCTATGAGTAGAGATAGATTCTCTAGTCGAGGAGGTACTGTTGCGCAGACTGTTTGTATGCAGGAGAGCAGTCAAAATTGCGGATTTTGCCCTATGTATGCACCTTCAAATGATGAAACCAGGGAAAAGTTTATCAATGAGAATCAATGCTTTAGGTGCAGAGAAGTTGGTCAGTATGGACAAGACTGTCCGAGAATATGGGCAGATAGTACCACCTCATCTGCAGGTTCTCAACGTGGAGGGCAAACAAACCAGTGGTCCAGGTCAAATTCTAGTGATGCTTATGGGCGGGGCCAAGGCAGAGGAAACCTAGGCCGAGATAACAGGGGTGGTTGTGGAGGTTATTGGGATAATAACAGGGGTGGTAGAGGACAAGCTAGAGGAGATAACAGGATCATAGCACAAGACAACTTTACAGTTGAAGTTAGGGCTGCTCGAATCACGGACCCTCCTGTGGAAAGAATGTGCATGTATGCTGCAGTGGACCAGGGCCATGTAGATAACCAAGTTGTAGTCATCAGAGTACTAGGTATTATTCATGGAGTTCCTGTTCTATTTCTTATTGACTGTGGTAGTACACATTGCTTTATTTCCCCAAGGCTGGCAAAGAAACTAGATTTGAACATGATTAGTCGGGACCCTAAATATGTGAGTTGGCTGATGGTAAAATTAAGACTTCTTATTCTATGGTAGAAAATCTTGAATTCCAAGTAGGAGACCTTGAGTCTCACGCTAGTTTTGAAGTATTGAGCTAGGGAAGTATAGGAATGTCATGGTTGGGACCATGTAAAGCTTGCATTGATTGTGGGAAGCAAGTAGTTACATGCCAAAGTCCTAATGGAGATAAGTATGTGCCGGAAGGATTGCCTTCATTATTAATGGTTATCCCTTTGTCCAGAAAAAGCTTTTAAGAAACAGATTAAGAGGGGTTGCATAAGAATGGGATGTGCATTGTTGTTAGATCCATTTTTGGGTACCGCAGAGTTGCAAGAACAACCTATTGCTCTTGAGATCCAGAAAGTGTTGGATGAGTTCTCTGATGTGTTTCCTGAAGAATTAACAGAATTGCCTCCACATAGAATGGTAGATCATGAGATAGAACTTGTTCCAGGGGCTGGACCTACATCAAGGCCACCACATAGATTTCATGCATTAGAGATGGCTGAATTAAAGAAGCAGTTAGCAGAATTATTGGAACAAGGGTTCATACGGTCAAGTGTTTCTCCATTTGGGGCACCAATTTTGTTTGTGAAAAAGAAAGATGGGACATTAAAGTTGTGTATTGATTATCATATGCTTAACCAGATTACAGTTAAGAATAGATATGCATTGCCTAGAGTTGATGAGCTCTTTGACCAGTTGGGTCAAGCTAAGTATTTTACAAAAATTGATCTTCGATCTGGATATCATCAGATCCGGATCAAGGATATAGATATTTATAAGACTGCATTTAGGGCACGCTATGGACATTATTCCTTTGCACAAACTAGATTGGTATACCTTGGACATGTTATTTCAGAAAAGGGATTGGAGCCAGATCCTTCCCAGATTGAGGCAGTTAAGGATTGGCCAACACCAACATTCTTGGGATTAGCAGGGTATTACTGCAAATTTGTTCCTAAATTTGCAAAGATTGCTGCTCCTTTGACTTCTTTATTGGGTAAGAAGAATGACTTGCATTGGACTAATAGTTGTCAGGAAAGTTTTTAAAAGTTGAAGGATATCTTGATTAGTGCACCAATTTTAAGGATTCCTGACATGAATATGCCCTTCCATGTAGTCACTGATGCTTCTGGGAAAGCTATAGGGGGGCATTGTTGCACGATAACCGATTTGTGCTTACATATCTCGTAAGTTGTCCCATGCTAAATAAAATTACTCGATGTATGATTTGGAAATGTTAGCTATTATCCATGCCTTGAGGGTATGAAGGCATTATTTATTAGATCATCATTTCTTTTTGAAGACTGACGACCAAAATTTGAAGTATTTTGCAAAACAGCCATATCTGAACAATAGGCAAAGGAGATGGATGCAACTAAGAGAAGAGTATGATTTTGAACTTGAATATCAACCTGGCAAGGAAAATGTGATTGCTGCTGCTTTATCTAGGAGATCATTTTTAATCTCTATTAGTGTGCTTTAAGGACAAAATAGACAAAAACAATATGCAGACAAGAGGCGTAGGCCACTTGAATTCAAAAAGGGAGATTATGTGTTCTTAAGAATTAACCCCAAGCAGAGTTCAATGGCATTTAAAAGCGCAGGTAAATGGGCCCCTAGGTATGCAGGTTCATATGAGATTTTGGAACGCATTGGAAAGGTGGCTTACAGGTTGGAGTTACTTTCGCACTTGAAAGTACATAACATCTTCCATGTGAGTAACTTGAGGAAGTATGTTTTTGATCCTTCCCATATGTTGGGGGACGATGATTTAGTAAGTAGGGAGAACTTTTTGTACCCCCGACCAGAGCGTATTTTGCAAGAGGAGACCTGTCGCTTACGGAGGCGAACAATAAGTAGATTTTTGGTTCAATGGGCTGGTTGTCCTGAGGAAGATGCCACATGAGAAGATGCCAATTGGGTTCTTCGCGAGTTTCTGGAGATGCGCCCATGAGGACATGGGTTGAATTTTTGGAGGAGAGACTGTAACGGACCTAGGATTTTGAGGTATGTTGTGAAATTTATATTACTATGGGATGCAAGGGAATAATAAAATTAAAATACCATACATGCAGAGTATACATCGTATATGCAGAGACTATATAGACAAATAGATCAGTGGTTAATAATACATACAAATACAATGAATATCTTGATGCATGTGATGGTGGAACATTTTGGAAGGCGATAGATTGCAGCTAGATTGCTGAAGGAGCAAGTTGTGAGCAATACTCTGGGAGCGTTGTTGGAGTTGCAGAAGAAGCAAACGGGTTTTGCAGGTGGGGATCAAGCCTTACATCTGGGGGTTTTCTAGTGTTAGCAAAAGCTGTGTTGATTTAACAACGATTGTTCTGGAGATAGCATAGACTTAGAATTAAATGAGCGTGGTTATCATCAAGCATGCATGGCTTGTAGATGAGATTTTGAATAGCAAAGATCATATAGTTGTAATAGATCTGGTAATCTTTATCATGTAAACATTCCAATCCATTCCAGAAGAAGCCGAGTAAGCTTAGAATGATCAGAATTCTGGAAGGATGAGGTTAAGAAATACTGCAGGGGCAAGAACTGGTAAAGACGAAGGAGTTTTACTTGCATGATGTCAGCAGGACGACGATAGAACTTGTCAATCCAAGAGTATTAGAAATGCATGAAATAGTCCCGAAATGAGCCGATTTGAGCCTCAGGGAGGTCGATTTGGACAAAGGAACGATTTACAGGGTTCCCATGGAGAATAGATGGCAGAAGGCCGGGCTAAGGGCGCAGGTTGCAGGCCGCGTCTGTTCAATCCAACCTGTAACAGGAAAGTTAAGAAAAAGTTAGTAATGAAATAATATAGTAAGGAAGGGAAATGTTGATAACTATTTTTTTTTTTTTTTTTTTTTTTGAAGGACGACAATCTATTATCAAGAAAAATCAAGATACATATACAAGGGACCTGTGACATGGGACTCAAAACCAAGAGGACGAAATAGTCCACTAAGCAAAGCCACCTATAAGTATATAATCATACTCCTTGTGGCACCTTGAGGCGTTTAATGGCCTCATCACAATTAACATGATCTGCGACATCGAGACGATCATCAATAGACATCAAATTGTCATGCCACTGAATAGTAGGAGGTAGAATAGACTCATGAGATGACATAACAAACTTCTTCCTCGCTGCCTTCTTCTAATTGACCTGTTGCATGACTCTTTAGTGCACTGAATATTAAGACCATCAGCCATGACAATCTCAGAAGCATGAGAAGCAGAAGCAACAAAGTGAAGAGTAGTAGGAACTATAGCTGCAGCTCATGGTGCTAAGGACGACACCATCGAAACTGTATGTGGAGGAGCATCTTCCATAACCGAGGAATGCAAAGCAACCAGCAAAGGTTGATCATGAATAGATGAGAAATAACAACGGGAGCTTGAACCTGAGAAGAATGTTGAACAGATACCTGAGATGCACGATTAACTCGATGAAAGCTAGCAAAAGCCTCCTTATCAGGAAACAAACGGGCTAATTCTGGACCATTCAAAAGCTTAAGATCCAACCTCTTATACCAAGGCCCACTCTTCACAACTATACAATCTGGTAAAGGCGAGTCCACTGTCATAGAAACACAAATCCTTGGACCATTCATGATGGAGTGTGAGATATGAACCCCAAGTCCCGTTGCAGTTGCAACTAGAAATTGATGAGCCATTAGATCAGGAGGAAGATTAGGTAACGAGAACCAGCAAGGCATCTTTAATGCACGAACCATATCTGGTGTAAATGGTACATTATATATTCCCCACCAAGTGGATCAATCCCTCTTGATACCAAAGAATCCACTGCATCACTACTTTCAAACATAAATTGTTAAAGTTAAGAATTAAGTTAGTAAGGCTAGGAAAAAAATAAGGATGAGCTAGGCTAAACGGGAAATTAAGCGGAAAGAGCAAGGCAGAGGTTCTATGAGTGGAGAAATTGGTACCAGAAGGCCAGATAATAGTTAGTTAAGCTATAGAGTAAACCATTATTAAGACCATAAATATAAATGAATAAACTCATTTACTTAAAGTCGTATTTAATTAAAGTGGGACTCATTCCATTCCCACTTTTTTTGGGAACCCTGTTAATTTACACAAAAAGAAGCACCCCGACCCGAAAACTGGCCATAATTGGAATTTTTGTCTATTAGTGTGCATCCAAGCTTTTCTTCCAGTTTTCTTGGATAGCGTGTCGAGAACAAGAACAATGCAACGCAAACATAGGAATTTCATTACAGCTTGAAACCAAAGTTCCAATTGAAAAATATTCTTAGTTGAACATTTTGGCTCTATTTTCTTAGGTGGGTAGACAATAGATCACAAATTCCAACAAAAATTAAGCAAATTGTTTACTTAATCACCCAAGAATACTAGTTTTGAGATACCTTATATTTATAAATGGGCTCATTACAATATATATTACAGTGGGTGAAGAGACCATAGTGGTGGTATGGGCACAATGATTACACCCTCTTCACACATGAACCACCTAGTGCAAAGGGCGCGTGGAGCTCTCTCCTAGTCACGGAGCAACTTACAGACGATAGAAATTTGTATGAGGAGTTCCTTTATGGGCCACGTGCTTGTATGTCCAACTGATGTCACCACCCTCTTCTCGGCACCTTTCTTCAATGAACTGATCTTTTCATTGCTCCCAAGCATGTACTATCTGGTCGAGATAAGGACTGCAAGAGACAAAATCAAATTAGTCAATTGATGCTACATGCAAAAAAATAAAATAAAACACAGTTCTTAGGGCCATTTTTGGAAAATACTGAGGCATGAGAAAGGCGTTTCGAGAGGAAAAACACAGACGAAGGCCTTTCTCGACTTCCTGAAATCGAAAGGCACCAAAGCTTAAAAACGCAGGTTTTAGGGATCGAAGGCCTTTCGACTCGCGAGTCGAGAAAGGCGCTTCAAACCGTAAACGGTGTTTTATGGGTCAGAAGGCCTTTCTCGACTTCGCGAAGTCGAAAAGGCGTACCAAAAAATGCAAGTTTTAAAATGGGTTTTAGAAGGCCTTTCTCGACTCCCGAGTCGAGAAAGGCAGCTCAAAGCGAAAAACACAGGTTTTAGGGATCAGAAGGCCTTTCTCGACTCGCGAGTCGAGAAAGGCAGTTCAAAGCCAGAAACGCAGGTTTTAGGGGTCAGAAGGCCTTTCTCGACTCGCGAGTCGAGGAATAACCTTCAAACATCCTATGTATTTTCTATGAAAAAATACCCTCCTCATAAATTTCCTACGCATTTTCCATGAAAAATAGACCCTCCCCATGTATTATCTAATGGACACATATCCAATGGACCCTCCCCCTTTCTAATGGACCATACCATATAGCTATATGAAGATGGGACCATTGGGCTCATATTTAGCTATGTATAAAGAGTAATGCCTAATGCACATGTAAATAGCAACATATGCACCTATAATGCACATTATAACCTACGAGAGCCTATTAGACCTATGCAACGCCACCTGGATGCTTTGGAGCTGGTCCCATCATCCCGGCACCCACGCCTTCCCTCATTCACTTACCGTAAGCAGTAGTGGAGGTGGCTCGATCTTATAAGTATTTGGGCATTGAGTTTTCTACTACCACACACCGGGATGCATCCATCGGTTCACTGGTCACTACAGGTGGAAAGCCCCAGATGCAATGCAAAACAACAAATCAAGGCGTAGCCAGTATGCATGGGGTCACCAGGCACACTTGTTCAGGGCCTTGGTTGATCCGGTCCTCCTCTATGGGGCAGAAGTGTGGGGGCCAGTGATATCCCTCACCACTTGGAACGATCTAGAGCAGGTACAGAAGGCCTTCTTGGCCCGGCACCGGAGTGAAATCCACGGTCCCATATCGGATCTTGCTCCAGAGACGAGGCTTCCTTCCATTCTGAGGGCTGCGCTAGAACGTCACATTATTTACTTCCGAGAAGGTGGTGGCTATGGATGAAGCCCTGGCTGCCCAACCTTGCTTTGGCGGTGGTGATGGGCCCGCAACGACTCAAAGCTTCTTTGGAAAGACAAGCAAGCCCAAATGGTTCTCGCTATGGAATGTGCAGCACACGGATGTGGACCGGTGCATACACCGAAGGAACGCAGCGGCCGCCTTGAAGCGGTACTTTGATGCTTGCTTCATGGCCAAGCTTTGGGATGCAGAGGCCCCGTCACATGTCAAGGTGGCAAATTATCGACCGGCCAGTTAATCCCATGCTCACGGGGGCCCACACCACTACACACCCCCATCTACCCATGAAAAGCGCAGTGGTGATTGCTTCCATTCGACAGTGCACACCCACCTCCGCGATTGAGAGATGGGAGATGGACTTGGGAACTGCGTGAGGACAGAGTCCGCCGTCGCCGCCTTTGTCAGGCGCCATTGAGGATGAAAGTCACGCCCTCGGCCTGTCCGTGACGAGCATATCCGGCTCGGTATGCTCGGTTAGTTAGCCCCATCAGGCCTTGCATGAGCTATTGAGCACGGCCTCTCAGAGGCTTGTTGGGATCAGACCTCCCAGGAGGTAATGGATATCTTGGACTTCGGTTATGCCCCCTCGTCCGCATTAACCTCACCAGTACTTGTGATTATGTATATAATCGTGCGGATGTCGGCATCCTTATTGCTACTAAGGTTTTTCCTCCGAAAACCCTCCGAGGGGGTTTTTAATCCTGGTAGTAATACGCCTGCTGCTCTCTCTTTGTACTTGGGTCCCATAGGCCAGTTGGTCTCCGTGGACGATAAAATCATATTCTACTCTATTCTATTCTATTAAATCTATTAATATGTATTAGACCTATATACATTTTGTGTCTTGAACCTTCAAAATGGGTTAAACAAGGTGTAAATTATATCATGATCTTCGCAAAGTTAAATTTTTACCTTAGAATAAGAATATATGCCTAGAAAACGTGCACCATGGCAACGTAATGTTTAACGTGTGAACATAGTAGCACACACATGAAAAGAGAAAATTGGGGACACGTCAAAATATAATCCTATATTATTAGCATTTATTTTACACTTTCTTTTCAACGTATTATTTTACCCTTTTTTTTCTAATACCCCGCCTTTTTTTCCCGCCCATGCTTGAATTTTAAAATCATTTATTTTACACTTTCTTTTTCAACGTATTATTTTACCCCCTTTTTTCTAATACCCCGCCTTTTTTTCCCGCCCATGGTTGAATTTTAAACTTTGGTACATATCTTTGAGACATAAGTTCCTTTGTTCCACTTGGAAGAAGATCCCCAACGCCATAGCTCCCACCGGCTTGCTAATCAATTTCGGCTTGGCAGATTAACCAACACTTACGCCGAAAATCGTGGCTATACAAAATCAACACTTACGCCGAAAATCGTGGCTATGCAAAAAAGAATCGGAAAGAGTTGGAGCAAGAAACGGACATACATGCAGAAAGAGAATAGGAAAGATCGGGAGCAAGAAGGCTATGGCAGATCTTTTTATAAGGTATGGCCGTCATTTCTTTTGCTAGTCGTCATTCATGCTGTTTCTTCCGCTGTTTCTTCCGCTGCCAATAGCTCGAATTAAAAACAGAGGATGAAAATGGAGGATGAAAATGATGAGAAGCAGGAGCTCATTATCGCTCAAGCTCTTCATCACCGGATCTGCCTGCTATTTGTAAAGGGCCGTCTATTTGTAAGAGCAAAAGAATCAAAATCTGTTGCTCCGGGCCTGTTCTGCCGGAATAGGATCAAATCCCTTTCAACGCCTCCATGATTTGCCTATTATAGTCTGTTGCTCCAAGCCAGAATACAATCAAACCCCTTCCAATGCCTCCATGGATTGCCTACTTAAACGACAAAATGGATTGAAATCCTTCAAATCTGCAAAATCTGAATCTTGTTTCTGCGTCGAACGATCGGGAAGCTTGAATTGCGTAGCAAAAGAGCGAAAAATGGATTCGAATAGTTCCGGCGGTTAAGAGCAGGAGGGAGAAAACGGTAACGAAGATGATTGCATAGGAATGCTGGAGAAAGATGAGATTAGTAAGAAAGAAGAAAATGGTTTTGAGGAAAGAAGAAAATGGCGGAAACGGGGATAAGCGTTACAAGGCGATGAAGCGGTCGGATGGGGGCTGGAAAGAGGGAGGAATTTGGCTATGGAGGTCGCCGGAATGGAAGGTCCTGGCTATGGAGATCCGGAGGCAGTGACCTTCTTTGATTTGTATGAGGGGTGAACTCCAGTCTTCAAATTCGCCGCTGCCTGCTATTTGTAAAGGGCCGATGTTCAGAGGTGTGGGTCTTGGAAGGAAGGAAGGAAGGAAGGTGTATTTTTTTTGGAGAAACAGGGGAACATAGCAGGAGATCCAAGTAAGCAGCAATCAGGCTAGAAAGGAATGCGAATGGAGGGAGATTGCAACTCAACGGCAAGGCAGAGGAGCCACAGACAAATTTCGATCCAGGACCAGCTAAATTGCTGATGCTATGCCACAGACAGATTTCGATCCAAGACAGGTTATATTAGCCCTCCATTGCTCCAGCACCGGATTGAAACACAACAACGCCTACGGCTTTCACGCCACGCAGAAGGAAGGAAAGAAAGAAAAAAAATATCTAATTAATTTTATTTATTTGTATTTATTAAATCATTTATTGTATTTTTATATTGTATTTATTATATTTACTTATTTTATTATTTATGGAGCCTTACTTTTGGATTTATCCCCTCTCCTTCCTTCCTTTTCCCCTCCCCTTGCCATCTCCTCTTTGCCATCCCTCTTCTTTGACTTTCCTCCTTCCCTTGTCATCCCTTGGCCATCTCCTCCCCCTTTGCCCCTCCTTATTATCCCGTTTCCCCTTTGCCATCCCCCTCATCCTTCGCCCCTCCATGTGCCCCTTTGCCCCTCCCTTGCCATCCGATTTGCCTTTTGCCACCCCCTCCCCCTTTGCCCCTTGGCCAGCCACCCTCCATGGGCATTTCCTTTCCACTCTTCTCCCGGTGAACTAGTTGTAAATTTTATGAGAAAAACATGTGAACTAGTTGTTGTTCTTTAACGTGAATTTCTATTAGTATATGGTGTGTAATTATATTCAAGCATTCAACTCCAAATTTTTTTCTTCCATCTGAGTCCCATTTTCAGTCTGAATCCCAAAATTTGAGATTTGACCCACTTTAATTAAATGCGACTTCTTAGTGAATATTGGGAAATGATAATGAATGTTTTATTTTAAATTTAGTGGTGATGGTTGCATTTTGCATTATGCATTATAATGGACGTAATAATCATATGAACCATGTTTGGACTTTCCTAGTTGCATGAAATGTGTATTATGGAATTTCCTTAATGTTGAATTGCAATGACATGTGTTTTGATGATAATGAGTTATATAGGGGTATAATTCTTTGATATAGACCTCAGGGGCCGGAGCCTAGGTGCGATGGTCTGGACTCACGGTTATTGCACAGTGCTATGTGAATGGTTATTGGAACATCGGGCGTTGGTACCTTAGGGTACAATGTCTTGCACAGTTATGTGGTCCTCCACTGGTGGAGACACAGCGTGGATGGGTGTGTACACACGTGGTTACCCGGCCTCTATGTGACTGGACTGATCAGCCGAGTTGACCTTGCTCAAACCCAGAGGAATATTGGTTGCAATGTTTGATGCTATAATTGCTTAGTTATTATATATGTGGTCTTGAACATTGGAATTAGGTTGCAATGGTCGTACTTATAGTGGATACTCATGGTATAATTATTCATTGTGGATATGCTTGTTGGACTAGGCTGAGTTATTATTTCTAGGTTAATGCTTTGTGTTGTTGATGGTAGACATGTCCTAGATCCCCGATCCCCATTTAGTCCGTTTGACTAACCCCGTGGTTGATGGTCTAAGCAGAACCACGAGATACTCCGGAGAGTAGCCAAGCTTCAGGAAGGCGAGAGTAGAAGTGTGGATTGTCAGTTAAGTAAACTTGATTATTATTATTATATGTTGGCTTAAGGCCATAATTATTAAGAACATTAATTGTTGTGCGAGGTTATTGCTGAGTAATGGGCAAGGATATTTTTGGGACCTTAGAATATACACAAAGACTAAATTCTTTACCTAAGCATGCATGTGTTACTCTCTTGAGTTCCTAGGCTTAAGTAGATCCAACAGTAGAGATTGATGGGATCTCCAGTTACCGAGAAGTTAACTGGCCATGCCCGTCACAGTGGACATTAGGATATAAATATCTTGTACTGTATACCTTGTCAGCGTGGTACCATCTTGGACATTATGTTCTTGTATAGCCAGATAAGATAGTGGAGGGATTGACCAATGCTGATGTTTGCGCTAGGATTAACTAGTTCAAGCCAGTTTTTTTTTTCTTTGAAGGTGTGACATTCCAGAATAATATACGGTATGAATACGTATATTATACTGACACGTCACTAGTACATGTCGACTCAGACGACATGTACACATCGACCATAAAGGGGTAGTACCCTAGGGTACAACCCTGTGAACCATTATATTGCACATGTTAAGGCCACATGTGAATATAATATCCTTTTGCCATGTGGCAATAGCCCATTGACCAAAAGGGCCCAGCCCTAAATTCGTGGGGATAAAGGGACATAAACCCTAAAGGGGAAACCCTTTCGGTTTCCAGCCCCTATAAGTCGGATTGAGCAAAGATGGGCGCCTTTTGCCCTAACAAGAGCTTGAGGAACCGAATTCCTTAGTTGCGGCTGATCCAAGCCAAGCAATCTCGAGATCCAAAGAATGGACGCCTTGGAGGAGTGGGAGCCAGCCAAGAAGCGGGTTAGTGGTTGATCCGATAGTTAGATCCGAAGCCAGGCCTCATTCCATAGGGATTAGTATTCATTCTTGGCTATAGGCCCCCCACAACCTAAGAATGATAGATACTAACAAAGGAACCTAACCATGTATGATTAGGTAGATTAGAATAGATGTATTCTATTATTTCAGTTCCGTTGTGATGATGTTTTGACATTATGCCACTCTTGTGTATTGGGAAGGGGGTAGAGACCCGTGAGCCCAAGTAGTTGGAGGATCCTAGTTTTAGCCCATTAATTCCCAATTAATGCGCCTCGTATATAAGAGCCCCACCCGGCCGGGTGGCGGAAAGCAGGCCGGCCGACAAGGGAGGTCTTGTCTAATCACGGTTGATCCCTCCGTGCGTGAGCGACGGCCGGGAACGTTGAGCCAGGCCTAATACCACGCGCTGCGTGAGGGCGGGGTATGGGCTCGACACCCTCTTGGGCGATCGCGCCGCCTTCCGGGGTTCAAGTCGTATACGAGCAAAGGGTCTCTCTGCCTTGTGATTGGCATGAACCTTCGAGAGGGGAGTGATCCCCCCCGCCTCATCGGGCCGGGGGGAGATGCAACCCAAGAGTAGCAGAGCCCCTCCGCTATTCACCCGGCAGGCTACGGTCGCTCTCAATACTTTTCAAACCTATCTGCAAAGTATGCAATGGGAAGGGCGGATGGAGTGGACTACCCAACGCCATGTTCCTATGCCAAAAATCCATTTGCCATGAATTCTATCCGCATTGCTATCACGGAGACCCCAAGCCGCCATTCGATCCCCATCAACAGAGGCCCGGGTAGGATCTTCCCTATGTTATGTTGATGTACCGATGTGTGATGCAACTCTTGTGGATATGGTGGACCACCCTTCCGAGGTGGGCATGTTTATTATTGATTGATGTCATGTGCTCATGTTTTGTTTACGCTTCCGTTGCTAGGTCGATCCCGAGGGAGACGGGATGAATGACACGTCCATTCTTCCCCATCGGGTTCTTGGCCACCATCGAGAGCCCGATGTTAGGTGGACGGCCTCACATCAGCGGGCAGATGCTGGTTTGAGGGATGATCTCCAGTTTGTATCACGACGGGGCATCGATATGAGTAAGGCCGTCACAATGGTATCGAGCTCGATCTTGGCGCATCGGGATCGAGCAATCGAATCAAACCCTATAGGAACTAACTAATCTAGACATTCAGTCTTGGAGATAAAAGCCCAAGCACAAACCTCGAGTAGCGGGAAAATTTTTCTTCCCAGGGTAGAGTTAGTAATTATCTAGGATTAGGATAATTAGAGAACATAAGTAAGATAGAACACATAGGAGAAAAGCACCTAAGAGGGCCTACTAAATTTCAGGCACTTTCGGCCGACACCTCCAAGGGTGCGCCAGGAGCATGTTAGGTCCAGACCTAATGGGTCTCTCGCGCACTCTTAGAGGGGTCACCCCATGTGAACCCTAGAACTCGGCCATAGGTACCCCAAATGGTAAAATAAAAGATGAAATTCCATCTAAACAGCTCGAATTAGCTAAACTTGTATGTTAAAACACAGGAAAACACTAAATAAAAGTCAACGAACCGCATAAGTTCGACATCTCCTGCATTTTGTATTGGCTGATATAACCTTAGCACACGAAAAGTTTGCCATAGTGGCGATGACTTTATGGATGCTTTGATCACGGCAATTTTTCTACCTCCTTTTATGCAGGCGCTACTTGTCTGAAATCCCCAGATGCTATAAAGTGCTTTCCTCCAAATGGCAGGTTATTTCTACATAACTCTTGCATAAATAGTTCACACTCTCTACCACTGCTCTATTGGCCATTGGAAATTCATCCCAAATTATAGCCTTTGCTTGAATGAGCAGTTGAGCTGCCCTAGAATTTCGTTCCAATAGTGAGTACAAGCCTGTGTTATTTTCTGTGACGGGGATCTAAAAGAGTGAATGCGCAGTTCGACCCCCCGGATATAATAAAGCACAAAGTCCTGTAGTGCCACATGGGAGTACTATATGTCCATTACCACGTAGTAATAGGCATACGCAATTGAGCAAGAATGTTTTACCTGTGCCCGCTTTTCCATCCACAAAAATTGGTCCTTCACTTTGTTGAAATTCTAATTGATCCTGTATATAGAGGTATATATCCGATTGGTTATTAGAGCAACACCTCTAGGAGTGCGCCAGAGCATAGTTAGGTCACGACCTAACCCCCTTCTCGCGCACTCTTGGAGGGGTCCCCTAAAAGTGACTTAAAAAACTACTCAAAACTAACTAAAAATATGAAATAAATGGTAGAATCGAGCTTAGAATGCTTACATTAGTGGGAAATGCATGTTCATTAGTGTAAATTATATACATTTAAGGCAGAAAAGTACAACACCTCTAAGGGTGCGCCAGGGCCCAGTTAGGTCCGAACCTAACCCCCTTCTCGCGCACTCTTGGAGGGGTTCGGGAGAAAACGACTGAAGAAGACTCCACTTTGGTTCAAGGTGGGGAGAATTTCGCCAGCAAACCAACAAGATGACCAATTCGACCGAACCCTAAAATTTAAACCCTATAAATTACGGGACGTAGGCTCATTTTCTAGGGTTTCTCAAGTGATTCCGCGAGCTCCTTCTGATAGCCGATCTTCTGGCGCCCTGCTCCGAATTGAACGCTGTTATACAATGGCTAGAACAAAGCAAACCGCTCGTAAGCCCAAGAAGGATGATAAGCCCAGCGCCCAAGTCCTCGCCGCTGAACAGAAGCTCAAAGATGCTGACGAGAAGCTGAAGGCCGACATGGAGAGGCGGCCTAGGTATTATAGGAATTTGGAAAAGAGGCGCGGGAAGGAAGAAAAAGCCAGGAAGAAAGAAGAAAAGGCAAAGAGAAGGGAAGAAAAGGCCAAGAGAAAGGAGGAGAAGGCGAGAAGAAAAGTGGACGAAGAAGCTGCAGAGGGAGAAGACGACCAATGGCGAGAGCAGAGGACAAAGAATAGGGAGGAACCCGACCGGAAAGGAAAAAGGGTAATGACTGAAGAACCCCGGCCTAAGAGGAGGAGGACCTCGACCGGCGTAGTCATAAACGAGACAACCGAGGGTGAACAACCTCCATCCTCGTCAGAAGATACTGGCGATGTAGCAGACTTCTTGGAGACAGTGCTTCTCGGAACCGGAGAATCTTCACAGAAGCAGCCTAACCCTCGTCCTGACACAGATGAACCCCTGGAGGAAGAACCACTCCCAGCTCAGGCCCCGGCAGAGACACAGGTTGACCTACCCCCGCCGTTGCCCCCACCATTTTTGGAATGGCAAGAGGCAAAGAAGCTTGATGCAGAAAAAGCAGCTGGGAAGAAAGCAACCAAAACCGCCCGGGACTCGTACACCTTAGGGCCCGAGAGGAGGTACAAGAAGGAATTAGCCGACTATACGATATACAAGAAGATGTACGACGAGTACGCAGCTTATTACGAAGCACACAGGGTCAAGTTTGTCGAAGGATCCAGCTCAAACCTCCACCAGAACTGCCGGAAACCCCCAAGAAGCCTATGAAGAGATCCCAAGACTCTCCTTTTGCAAGAGCCCTACGAGAAATCCGCCACTTTCAACGGAGCTACGGATTTCTGATTCTGAGAGCAGCATTCCAGAGGTTCGTCCGAGAAATCTTGTGGGAGTTCGACCCCAACAAGCGAGTAACTAACGACATGTTACTCGCTTTACAAGAAGCAGCAGAGATGGAAGTAGTGCAACACTTCGAGGATTCACTGGCGTGCACGCTCCATGCAAAGAGGGTCACACTTCAACCAAAGGATATGAAGCTAGCCAAATATATCAAGAGGACAGATAAATAGAAGGGAACTTACCTTTTGTAACTAACACTTTATATGTAATATATGAAAATTTTGAGTAAAGAAGATATATAGTTGTTTAAATGTGCATTGGAATAAGTACAAATAGTAGTTAAGGAGCAAATGTCCAATTTTGGCCAACACCTCTAAGGGTGCGCCATAGCACAGTTAGGTCTGAACCTAACCCCCTCCTCGCGCACTCTTAGAGGGGTTCAGCCAACTGGGCCCTTGATCAGCAATTTACCTGCTCCAAATGAAGTAAATAACCAAAGAAACCTGCAATTAACAAGAAAAGAAATAGGAATTTACCTCTTTAAACTTGTTTTTGGCATTTATTAAGCATAGGTAGGCCAACACCTCCAAGAGTGCGCCAGAGGCCACTTAGGTCCTAACCTAACACCCTCCTCGCGCACTCTTAGAGGGGTCCGACCTTTCCAGGTCCATAACTCGAGCTACACATATCCAATTCGGCCGAAATTTGTTGCGTTCGAACCCTAAAAGTGGATGCAAGCCATTCCTAGCGTCAAATTAGCCTAGAAACATCCCACTTCATCTCCAAATACCAAAAGTTTTAGAAACCCTAAAATTTTTAGGGTACAAGATCCCTATATATACCCTCATAACCTCTAAATCCACACCTACAGGATTGCTCCAGTGCCCCAGGCGATCTTCCAGGCTCCTTAAGCGCTTCTAGTTCTGTTAGACATCGGCAGCACGCGCCTCCTCATGGCTACTTCATCCTTCATCAGCTGGTACAACGCCTCTCCCCACGTTGCTGAGGTAGATGTTAACCTAGTGTTCCAAGTTTTCCAGAAAGAACTTGACTTGTCGGCAACCCTGAACTCCAACCCGTTCTAGAAGTACCCCCATGCATAGGGTACTTTGTACCAAAGACTGCATTGCAAACATCCCTTAATCATATACCCAACATTGCCAAGCTACTGCAGAATAGAACAGAGCGCCTACCCAATTACATGACCCTGAGTAGCAATAGAAAGAGATTTTTCTCCTACAACACAGCCTTAGCACTGTATCTATTCTATAGGGCCCAAACAGTTGTAGGTGAACCATCCATCCAGCCACTAGAGGTCACATGTTTGGACGCAGCAGCAGACGAACAACTACTGCTCGAGTACGAAGAGTCTGAAGAAAGTGAAGACTCAGAAGAAGGAAGCGAAGAAGAAATGGAAGTGGACCCAGAAGAAGAACGCCGGGAAGCAGAACAGGATGTTACCCGATTCGAAGCTGACAGGAGCACGCCAAGGATAGCGCACCCAATCGGGCTCGGAATAACAAGTCTAGCACCGATTATAGTCGAAGGCCAAGAGTATTTATTTCTTAATGATATCAAAAACCTTCCCGAATGCAGGGATAGGGGCTACCGCGTCGACGAACTGCTTCACCTTCTACGGCAACAACCGAATTTAGAGGATTTCATCGACCAAGACACAGAAGACTTTCCAGTGCAGGTAAGGGAGGCAGCAACATACACAGGACATAACATGTCAGACATCGAAGCTTATAGCACCATAAGAGGCATGATGGCGGAAGAACAACTCCCTACAGAAGAGGAGTTTTTGGCACTGCAAGAGCAGATGGGAATAAGGGGGAAGTCAACAAAGGTACTGCTACCAGAATCTTCTTCTCAAGAACCATCACCAACCTTCCAAGGGAGAGCCACGAGCTTAACAAGTGTACGCACGCTCTTCCACGACTACGAAGAACTAGTTCAAGTACCGGTTGATCAGCATGCATCCAGGCACAGGTCTACCTCGGGAGCACGAGGAGGAATACCCGGAGCAGCACTGAAATACTATCTTCCGCTCGGCAGAATAATAGTATTTCATAAGCTATTCAGCCCACGTGGAGAGGAAGCCATCAGATGCTGATAGCATTATCTGGTTTTGGTATGCACGCCCGATTATCAGAGAAAATCGACCATGTAATTTTAGTGAAGCGAAAGACAGCCTTGAGCATATTTGACTTCGCGGTACCTCACCTCCGACAAGGTCGGTTGGCAGTAACAGCAGCACATACCTCAGATAGACTGGTCGAAGAGCTAGCATTAGCTATCAGAGGGGGATCATCAAGGGATATACTCCGGAACTTGGGACGTACAGTGGGTACAACCCAAGTGAAGAAATTCCTTGAGGATCACCCAGCCCATCAGTAAAATTATGTAATGAAAATCATGACTATTGTATTAAGTAATATATATCGGCTATATATTAATAAATATAAGATCTTTTGAATTGCACTTTAAATGTCTTTTTGATATCTTTGTCTTAACAATCATATCATTCAAACACGTAATGCAACCAACAAACGAACTCATGATAAATGGTGCTAATGTAATATGTGCAGTTAGAACAGCCAGGAATGTCGACCTTGAGTTCCAAGCCCAAGGCGATCAGACACCACTCAGACAATTCCAGCCTCGGAATCTATTCGAGGAGTATTATGCACCGACGCCGGAGGAAGAAATTTCGCAGATGAGGTCGGATCTGCAAGAAATAAAAGCCATGTTGGCGGGCAGGGGAAGAGACAGGCAGGACCAGAATGTGCAGGCCCCAGAGGCCCGCTCTCAGCACAAGGGAAAGGAGAAAAAGAGGAGCCGGCGCAGATCTTCTAGCTCCAGTTCTTCAGATAGCTCGGACTCAAGCTCAGAGTCTGAGGAGGAAACAGGAAGAACCGCCAGAAGGGAAGAAAGAGTAACGGCAGCGTACCAGCCAATATCGACTACCGTAAGAAGGTCGACTCGGCCTTTAAGTAATGTTTGGAAGGCACGCAAGCCGAAACAAGCCCGCTTAAAATAGATCGTGGATGGAAGCCGGGCATGGCTAGACGAGATGAGTGAGTACGAAAATGCTTACGCATGAAAGACAAAGACAAGGGCGTGGTAGCCACCGCTAACTTGAAAGGGCAGCCCGTGATTTGGTGGAGGGCTATGCTAAAGCCCATGGAATGAGCAGAGACAAGTGCAGTTCACAAAGTTCGCAAGGGTTTCAAAAGCACTATGTCCCAAGAGAACACAAGTGCCATCGATGCAAGCATTCCACGATTACAACAGGGGAACAAATCCATTTGAAATATACCAAAGAGTTCATGAGGTTGAGGTCAGATGTGCCAAAACTCGCTGAGAGAAGAGCAAAGGAAGGTTATGTGGAGGGCCTCAATGAGGACCTCCATGAAGATAGTCGAGTCCCGAACCCGCCAAAGATCGAGAGGTCGGGCAAAGACCGTGGAGCCTACAAGGGGCGGACCCCGGAAAAAGTGAACCCGGGCAAGTGGTAACGACAAGGGAAAAGCATATGGAGGCCGAGCCCGAGAGCAACCAAATTCGCCACACCGCCAAGATACCATACCGAAACCAATGGAAACAAAACGAGAAAAAAAGTGTCACCTTCAAAGATAAAGGACAAGGGGAGGCTCACATTATTCAAAGACAGTCCAAGCGGTTCCTCAACTCCATTCAAAGAAAAGAAAAAGCGGCAGAATGTATAGAAAAAAAACAATTGTGCTTCCTGTGTTTCAGTAGGGCATAGAACACAATAACCGCCTGCTCGTGATGAATGCAAAGACTTATGGAGATGGGAGGTTGGGAGATCCCGACAGAAGAAGAGGAGGACGAAGGATGCGACTTTATCCATGGTGAGTGTCACATCTTTGCCGCCATAGATACAGAAAGCGCAGAGAGCCAATACCAAGTAATATCCATGATTGGTAAGAGAGCCGCAAAATCCTTTATAGTCCTCATAGACTGTGGCAGTTCCCACAATTTTGCATCACCAAGGATGGCCGAAATGCTAAAGTTGAAAACAGTGAAGTCTAAGCCCAGGCCAGTAGTGTTAGCTAGCGGAGCCATAAGGCACACGGCTGGCAAGAGGGTGAATTTCAATATAGACTTACCTGGTATCAGCATTGAAATGGGCGCAGAGATCATGAACATAGGAAAGTATGACCTCATCATAGGTATGGAATACCTCCACCCGGCAAAAGCACAAATAGATTGTGGAGAGCGGAAGGTGAAGCTCACGGTGCCCAACGGAAAAATCATAGAAATCTCAGGTAAGCAAGTGACACCTATAATGCAATGCATGTCAAGTAAGAAATTACTTAGATGCATCAAAAAGGAGCAAGTTGCATATATCTTCAAATTAGAACTTGCCGAAGAAGAGGCACCAGAAGATAAAGAAGACAAATCAGTAAGCAAACTACCCAAGCAGGTAGCCAAGCTAATAGAGGCGTTCCATGACTTGTTCCCCGATGAAATCAAGGAGCTTCCGCCATATCGAGGAGTGGAGTGTGAAATTGCACTCGAACCAGGCACTAAGCCCACGAGTAAGGCACCATACAGAATGACGGCTCACGAACTATCAGAGTTGAAGAAGCAATTGCAAGAGCTATTAGACCTAGGGTTATAAGGCCTAGTGTCTCTCCGTTCGGAGCCACCATCTTATTCATCAAAAAGAAAGATGGAAGCTTGAGGATGTGTATTGACTATCGTCAATTAAACAAACACACAATCAAGAACAAGTATGCCTTACCCAGAGCAGATGACCTGATGGATCAGTTACAAGGTGCCAGAGTCTTCTCCAAAATAGACTTAAGGTCTGGATATCATCAAATCAGAATCAAGGAGGAAGATATTCACAAAACGGCGTTCCGAACAAGATATGGCCACTATGAATTCACGGTGATGCCATTTGGCCTATCTAATGCCCCAGCAACGTTCATGAGACTCATGAACGACATCTTTCGGGAATTCCTTGACACATTTGTTATCGTGTTCTTCGATGACATTTTGGTGTATAGCAAGTCCCTAGAGGAGCACACGCAGCATTTGAGAAGGGTACTTGAGAACCTGAGAAGGCACCAGCTTTATGCGAAGTTGTTGAAATGTCATTTCGCCACCGAAAGAGTGGAATACTTGGGGCATGTCATATCAGCAGACGACATCTCCACCGACCCCGCAAAGATCCAAGCAGTGATTGAATGGCCAGCACCAAAGAACATACACGAGGTGAGAAGCTTTTTGGGCTTAGCAGGCTATTATAGAAAGTTTGTCAAGAACTTTGCTAAGATAGCAGCACCTTTGACGGACCTCACCAAGGCAGAGAAGCTAAAAGACTGGGTGGCACATTGGCAAAAGAAGGCTCAAGCAGGATTCGAGAAGTTGAAGGAAGCCTTAACAACCGCCCCCGTCTTAACATTGCCAGATCCAGAGAAGGACAAGCTAGTTGCAACCGATGCTAGCAAGATTGCGACGGGAGCAGTCTTAATGCAAGAAGAAAGAGTCGTAGCATACGATTCACGGAAGATGAACGACGCAGAGACTCGCTATCCGACACATGATCAGGAGCTATTGGCAATGGTAAGAGCTTTAAAGATCTGGAGACACTACCTATTGGGAAGGAAGTTCCAATTAGATACCGACCACCAGAGTCTGCAGTACATCTTCACGCAACCATTGTTGAATTTGTGGCAAAGAAGATGGATGGAGTTCCTGGAAGAGTACAACTTCGAGATTGTGTACAAGCCAGGGAAACTCAATGTGGTCGCAGATGCTCTGTCAAGGCACCCCTTAACAACAAGGGTGCATTGCAATGCCATATCAACACTCACCAGTGAGTTTGGCAAGAAAATAGAAGAAACATTGCCAACGGACAAGGACTTCCAGGAAGTATGGGCAAGCCTTTCTAAAGAGGCAAGAACGGACAAAGAGAGAGAAGCCTTCAAACACTTTAAGAAGGAAGGAAATCTCTTATACCATAAAAATAAGTTGTATGTGCCAGAATCATCCGGAGTCAGAAGGTTGATTCTCCATGACACCCACAACAGCCCAATAGCCGGCCACGCAGGTTTTACGAAAACCTACTTCAAGATAAGAAGTAGTTACTATTGGCCAGGCATGAAGAAGCAGATAGCAAGGTACATACACGAGTGTCGACTATGTCGACAAACCAAGGCGAACAACTACAATTCCGTGAGCATTAGAGCCATTGCCGCACCAAACTCCAAGTGGGAGATAATAAGCATGGACTTCATTACGGGCTCCCTAGAACCATAAGGGGGCAAAGACGCCTTAATGGCGTAGTCGACAAAATTGTCGAAAATGGCCCACTTTGTGCCTTGTAGGAGCACCGACACCGACTTTGGACACACCGTATATTCACAAAGGAGATTTTTAGACTCCACGGAATGCCAAGAGAAATAATCTCGATAGGGATTCAAGTTCATGAGTGCATTACGCAAGATCTCTTCAGCACCATCGAACGAAATTGTCAATGAGTTCGCTTATCACCTTCAAAACGGATGGCCGACGAGAAGGCACTAATCGCATACTTGAAGATATGTCATGAATTATGTCCGAACAAGCAATCAAAGTAGGATGACTTCATTTACCGGGTTGAGTTTGCATACAATAGCACCAAGCAGAGTCATCCCAAATGTCGCCGTTATGATCAACTACGGCTATCGGTGCTGACACCGACACTTGGCACAACCCCATGTCCAAGGTAGAAGTATCCCAGCCAGATGTTAGCCGAGATGCAACAATTGGTTGAGGAGGTGAGAGGATACCTCTTAGCAAGAAGCCGCAAAAAGAGCATAGCTGATCGGCAATCGAACAAGAAGGGAGTTCAAAGTAGGGGACAATGTTTGGCTGAAGATAAAAGTCAAACAAGCAAAGCTCTCGCATCGGCAATTGCAAGAAGCTTGCTCCAAGGTGGGCTGGTCCATTCAAAATTGTCAAAAGAGTGGGCAACCAAGCCTACAAATTGGACTTACCAAAGACACCTCAAGATCCATAGAGTCTTTCACGAAGTCTCCTAAAGAAACACACTCCTAATCCGGAGGGAAGTATTGGAGACACCGAAGTTTATCGGAATTAACGGACGCATCAGCTTGAGATTGTCCCCGAGGTTCTTCTCGACCGATCCTATAAGAAGACGAGAAGATCTCAATTTCTCCAGTACCTTGTGAAATGGACGCACTTACCAGTGGAGGACGCTACGTGGGTACTACAATCAGATCTTGAGAAGCAGTACCCACAATTCATGGAGCAATGCAAGGGTCATCTCGTCACCGAAGTGGTCGACTCCGAACCGATGGGTGAGTGAGGTAATATAGGAGTCTACTTCCGATGCCATGGAAGTAGTCAATTGAGAGAAAAGAGGTCATTCAGGAATGCATTTGATAGGAAAAGCACCTCTAGCCCCATATATGCTTTGATAGGAGGAATCTGTCCTTCACGCCCACATACGGGAAGGACCCTATCCTCCACGATGGGCAACTAAAGGTGTAGGCATGAGCGGCATATAGGCATGATAGGGTGCTGTCTCCACGGCCACGATGGAAGAATCATCCTCTTCCTACGCCGGGAGATTAGCCCTGCATTCATGTAGATAGGTGGGGTGGTCACCATATAACCAAAATTTTATTAATAATTAAATGATACTAATGTAGTGCTGAACCTGCAGGCCAATAGAACGACGAACAGGCGGGAGGTTGCACTACAAGATCTTGTAGCATATGTAGTGAATAAATGCTACAAGGGGGACGAGAACCTTAAGAACACTTTTTGTTATGTTTAATCTTGATATTTTAAGCTTGATATTTTAAGTAATGTTCAATTAAGGCATAAATTAAAAGCCTTACCACAAAACGATTATAAACATTTTACTTATAACTTTTTATTACCTTATAATAATTGTCTAAATTAAAAATATCGAAAGAATTCGATAAGCTGTATGCAGGTCCCTTTCTTCAAGGTGGATATGATATTAGTATATTGGATGCATCAAGTTCATTGCAAGTTAGCAAGATTCCAAGGTGGGGAGACTCGTGATGCTGCGGATAGCATCAATCCAAGGTGGGGAGAATGTGACGTTCCAGAATAATATACGGTATGAATACGTATATTATACTGACACGTCACTAGTACATGTCGACTCAGACGACATGTACACATCGACCATAAAGGGGTAGTACCCTAGGGTACAACCCTGTGAACCATTATATTGCACATGTTAAGGCCACATGTGAATATAATATCCTTTTGCCATGTGGCAATAGCCCATTGACCAAAAGGGCCCAGCCCTAAATTCGTGGGGATAAAGGGACATAAACCCTAAAGGGGAAACCCTTTCGGTTTCCAGCCCCTATAAGTCGGATTGGAGCAGCATTGGACGCCTTTTTGCCCGAACAGTAGCAGAGGAACCGGAATTCCTTAGTTGCAGCTCGATCCAAGCCAGCAATCTCGAGATCCAGCAGCATGGACGCCTTCAGAGGAGTGGGAGCCAGCCAAGAAGCGGGTTAGTGGTTGATCCGATAGTTAGATCCGAGTTTTCAGGCCTCATTCCATAGGATTAGTATTCATTCTTGGCTATAGGCGACCCCTACAGCCTAAGAATGATAGATACTAACAAAGGAACCTAACCATGTATGATTAGGTAGATTAGAATAGATGTATTCTATTATTTCAGTTCTGTTGTGATGATGTTTTGACATTCTATGCGCCACTCTTGTGTATTGGGAAGGGGGGTAGAGACCCAAAGCCCAAGTAGTTGGATGATCCTAGTTTTAGCCCATTAATTCCCACCAATGCGGCCGCATAAGAGCCCGCATGGTTGTGGGTGGCGGAGCTAGACCGGCTGACAAGGGAGGTCTTGTCTAATCACGGTTGATCCCTCTGGTGCGTAGCGACGGCCGGGGAACGTTGTGAGCGGGCCCGATAATGCACCAGCTGCGTGAGGGCAGGGTATGGGCTCGACACCTCTTGGGCGTCGCGTCGTCTTACGGGGGTTCAAGTCAGATACGCAGCAAAGGGCTCTCTCGCTGCTTCCGGATTGGCATGAACCTTCGAGGGGAGTGATCCCCTCACGCCTCATCGGGCCGGGAGATGCAACCCAGTAGCGAGTAGCCCCTCCGGGCTATTCACCCGGGGGTTACTGGTCGCTCCAATACTTTTCAGCCTATCTCGCAAAGTATGCAATGGAGGGGGCGGATGGAGTGGACTACCCAACGGCCATGTTCCTATGCCAGCCAAATCCATTTGCCATGAATTCTGTCTGCATTGCTATCTGGAGACCCCAAGCCGTCAGTCGATCCCCATCAGTCCGAGCCTGGGTAGGATCTTCCCTATGTTATGTTGATGTACTGATGTGTGATGCAGCTACTGTGATATGGTGGACCACCCTTCGAGGTGGGCATGTTTATTATTGATTGATGTCATGTGCTCATGTTTTGTTTACGCTTCCGTTGCTAGGTCGATCCCGAGGGAGACGGGATGAATGACACGTCCATTCTTTCCCGTCGGGTTCTTGGCCACCATCGAGAGCCCGATGTTAGGTGGACGGCCTCACATCAGCGGACAGATGCTGGTTTGAGGGATGATCTCCAGTTTGTATACGATCGGGGCATCGTATATGAGCTGGGGCCGTCACAGAAGGTAAGAAGATAAGCTTTATTGATTGGAAATTTTTTTACAAAGCTAAATAGCTAGTATTATGGTGGCCATAGCCACTACCTCTTCCCAACTAGTAAGTACTATGGAAAAACGTTCTGCCCTTTCCTGCAAACTACGTTTCTATAAAAGCTAACATGCCTCTGCCTCCAAAAAAAGGGCAACCTCAAGATATAAAGTTTAAAATTGAACTTTAGTGAAATGCTTCAATCAAATAGTCTACTAAGCATGCCAGTGATTTGCTCCTGAACTTAATACCAAAATTCCCTTGAAGCTCCTCCTCCGAAAGTAGCATGGACTTCAAACATTTCAAGAGCTTGCTCCCAACCGCGTGAGGTTGGAGCTCCCTATTCTGTAAGGACCCAGGGCCATAGGAATAAAGAGACAAAAAACATGCCACCTTCATCTAATCCCGTTCAGTCTTGTCACCTCATGGGATCAAGTGCACAATGATTAGGAGCCTCCCGTCTCCTACTCATGCATATAGCTATGTATATTCCTCCTACTAGGTGCTGCTTTTATTTGCCACCCGTTGGATGATGCTATTACTTTGCCACCCATTGGATGATATTATTATTTTCCACCAGTTAGGTGACGCTCTTATATTCCATCCATTGGGTGATGCTATTTGTCCCTCTCCCTCCCTCCCCCCTCCGCCCCCTTCTCCTGTTGGTGATTCTACTATTTCTATACTTGTTGTTGATGCTACTATTTCGTGGGTGCTTCAGATTCATTAGTTTTCCTTTATTTTAGATGGTCACTCGCCTACAATATTCATTCCTCTTTTTCATTATTATTCCTAGAAATTAACGGTACTTTTTATATGCTTGCATTTTTTCAACTAGTTCTACCATTCCTCAAGTTCACTACATATTGCATTTGAGTTTGCCACCTTTTCATCTTCAATTCAAGGGCATTCATTCGAGATTGTTGGCGACATATTTCCATTAGGATTTTCCTCAAAAATCCAAAAGAGCGGGGTTTTTTCCATGAAAAGTTGTTGCCCGTGCCCCACTCTTGCTTAGGCATATAGTCTATTATTTCATGTTTATGGGATAGGTCGAAGTTGTTCCTATAGTCAGCTCCTCATACATTCCGTTCAAACCATTGTATTCTACTATTGTGATGAATGATACACCCATCTATAAAGAAGGATCCTCAGAAGAACATGGAATTAGATTTAATACATTTTTTATGGAATAGCTCGACGTTGTTCCTATCGTCAGCTCCCCGTACGTTCCTTTCAAGTCATTGTATTCTGCTACTGTTACGAATGATAAGCGTATCTATAAAGAAGGATCTTCAGAAGAGCATGGACTTAAAAACTAACTATAAACATCTTACAATGAATTAGAAAAATGGACAATCGGGAATATGCACAAGTAGCTATGCTAGAAACTACATTTGGGGAATAGAGTAGATATTGTAGCTCGATCTTTAACTCTGTTCAAATGTCTTTGTTATCATAATAGTCATCCTAGTTTCTTGTGGTAATTTATCTAATATGTAAAGGACATTGCATCAACAGTTTGCAAGCTATCCTCAGACCTTCTAGTTATTCCCCTTTTTATGCAAGGAAAAGGAAAGTGGTGGCCAACTAGGGTTTTCTCTTTTCTAATGAAAATTATATACATAGTGCTCTTATAATTCTGAAGGAGCTGCCATCCCTTAGCTCGGTTATATTGCAGCTTATGACAACTTTCTCAACTCATAGAGAGAAGACCTTGTCACACGGAAAAGGGCACAGGCTATGAAAGATGTACTTAAGGAGGCCGATGTGATATTTGGATATGTGATATTTAGACTGAACTATAAATGGGCATAATGCATAATATTATTCCATTATAATGTGGTTCTTATTGTGGTAGCAAATAAATGGACCAACAATATATTATCATCATGCTTAATTAATTGCTTTTACAGGTGAGCATGCAATCTACATTGGAAAAGACAATATACCACCTCATGAACAAACAAAGGCTGTTATTGATAAAGGAGCTGATCAGTTTTTCCCATTCTCCATGCTACTTTTTGTTCTTTTGCGGCACGATGCTCTAATGTTACCTATGTGATTTAGAGCAAAATCATCTTAAAGTGAATAAACTGAGAGGAGTGATGCTTTTGATCCCACCTATTTGCAAGGCATATTTATCTTATTAGAATGTATGACGACCATGTGGGCATAATACAAAGATGGCCGTCAAATGAAAGTGAATAAACTGAGGAAGAGTGATGCTTTTGATCCCACCTATTTGCAAGGCATATTTGTCTTATTAGAATGTATGGCGACCATATGGGTATAATAATACGAAGATGGCCGTGAAACAAATAGTTGCGCGAGGCTGGATTCGAACTTGCAACTTTCTAGTCGCAAGCTTTATACCTTTGCCAACTAAGCTACCTATTGTTCTTTATTAATATTCTCTGTTAATGTTATCTGCATCTTCTTCATATGCTATATCAGTTCTAGGAGGTTCTAGAACATTTCAGGGCCTAGGTGCACGTGCGACATTTGGCATGATCTCATCATTGGAGTGGTGCGATCCTGAGCATTGGTCTAGGCATATACAAGTCCTGGGCTAGTTTCTTACATCTGAAATTGATTTTTATTGCAGAATGGTAGCATAGGTAAAATACATTAGATAAATCCGTGATTGAGTGAGCTATTGATGATGACTAAGAAATGCCTATTGAAGGTTTCAAATGGTATAGGTTGGTAAATTTGTCATCTGTGGCATACCCATTATGCATAGCCTCTCAAGTATAATTTATATATTTTTGTTGAAATATTGGAACAAGTATTTGTTATAAAAATTGGATAATCTTTTTGCAACATCTGTAGTGGTAAGTAATGCAGTATATGTCTATAAATTTTAAGAATTTATCGTCAAGAATTTTATTGTTACTAACATCCAAACTGCTATGCCTTTTAACCTACCTCAGTTGGGTATGCATAAAGTAATACAATTGCTGCATTCTATGATCAATAGAGCTCGTGGATGCCCCATAAGGAAACAATTAATCTACCTTGTTTTTGATAAATGTGAGGCAAATTGTTAAATTACCTAGTAGATTTAGATAAGGTCGCAGTCGCATCTGAATGTTCTTATAGCACTTGTACCTTTTAAATTATCACAATCATTTCGTATATAAGAGGAATTTATGAGGTCTTAGCCTTTGATGAAAACCTTGCATGCTGTTTTGATGTAAAAGCCTTTTATTTGTTTCAAATAATTGGTTTACCAATTTACCTTATATTTTAGAATAGAATAGAATAGAATAGAATAGAATAGAATAGAATAGAATAGAATAGAATAGAATAGAATAGAATAGAATAGAATTGAATTGAATTGAATTGAATTGAATTTTAGAGCAAAAGTCGGAAACATAAAAGTGGAAGGACATTGCAAAAGCGCGAACAATTCACTTTACTATGTATCTCTATCTTAGAGATATAAAAATAGAACGATGTGAATTGACATCGATTTTAGAGTCAGTATTTGGATTCTCCAAACTTTAATCTGTATCCCATATAAACATAATAAGACTTTGAAAGGATTTTCAAGAAACAAACTTTCTACGATTAGAAGATATACTAACCACTTAGATAAGGTAAGCATATCAGGTTGAAGCAAGTACGGCCTTGAAGATAGCATGTAGAGATAGTGCGCGACAATACAAAATGGTATGTAAGAAGCTGGAGATATATACTGCTTGATTTAGTAAAGCTTTTCATCACTGGTGTCTCTGATGCGTGCAATAACTGCAGAAAAGAGAAAAACAAATACATGAAAATTAAGTACATCAATTACTACTGAGGTATATGACCTTTCAAAACGAATGTTTGTGCTTGCTTCGTCTTTTCAACTTCATTTCTGCTAAAAAAGTAGACAATGTTTCTTCGGCAGCAGGCGTCGAGCATACTTAATTTTTGAAAACCATCTCGTGACTCAAAGGTCTTACCATTCACGGTAACTATTGCCTTGACTTTTGGCTGATGATCTGAACCACTCTTAATGACTTCGTAAGAAGACGGATTCCATTTCGCCTTCTGACAGAGAATATTTAACGACACTTTTGACATTTTGTGGTCCATCACAAATTTCATAGATGCAATGAGAAATCGGCTTCGTTTTGATTGAAGCAAACAGTTGAAAGGAAGCGCCCGTGGAAATAATCTAATAAAGTGTTTGCATGAACTAAATAAAGTGCTAGTATTGAAGAATACAAAAGCGTGCTTTTTTGCATGCGTTGCATGCAATGGCCTAAATCCAAAATTTATTAAACAGTGATAAAAGGACTTTTTAAACAAAAAGATACTTTGCTATGAGTCATGCATCTATCTTTGAGGTAAAAGGCATTTAGTAAATGCACACGACTTGTAAGTATTTTTTATCGTGGAAAAGACCATTGAGTTTTTTCACTTGGATTTAGTTCAACTATAGTTTTGCAAATCCATTTCTTGGTGCAGTTGCAACCCTTGCTAATGGAAATGAATGAATGGAATAGCTTTCGATCTATTCATTCCGTATCTACCACCAACTTTATCTAATAAATATATTGTCTATGTATAGAAGCGACCAAAATGGATTACATTGACAAAAATAGATATACTAGATCGAACAGATCAAAACATATTATATTGCATCAAGCTCTAAGTGCAACATTTTGACATTATTTCGAAGTGGAATCAGTGATGAATCCAACATAACTTAATGAAAAAGGTCTTTGTTGGGTTATGATTGAGCAGCATATCGCAAAATTGTATGAGGTCCTTCATAAGTACAGAAATTGTGTCAATTTCTGTGTTCCCTAGCAAATGATCTAATATGCAATCGCCAATGCATATGGGAATTGAATCTGTCTCTGTCACAATCTTGCCACGCAATGTTAGGTGAGCTTTCACATCACACTTGCCACAATTCTTACAAATGTCATCCATCTTATTGTCTTCAACATCTTCAGCACATGTACTATAAACAATTTTCACCTTGTTTTCTCCAACAATTCAAAGATGCAATTTGCCTGTAATCTATATGATTTGAAATACGCAATATTCTATAAGCATATTAAAACATGATAGGCGCAGATGAAATTTAAATGTAATCTAAAAGATTTGAACTCAAACAAAATTTATATCAACATATTAAAGAAGATGATACATATATCTTACTACATATAAAATTACTTGCTCATCTTTCCGGTTCCAGAAATAAACAAAAAAATCCAAAAAAAATCCAAAATGTCCAGATTTGGAACCGGAAATTGATTTCCGGGACGAAGCCATACCTTGAATATGCGGTTTAGCTGCTCTGCTTCATCTGCCTACCTACCTGTACTCCCCTGCCTCAGCTAATCAGAACCACGGTCTATCTGCTCCCCTAAGCAGAATCGGCATCTACCTACGGCGCATCCTCTAGGTAGGCGCCCTTGCTCATGGATTGATTTATGCAAACCAAATTGTTAAACTTTTGTTGTGGCACTTGCAGAACTCTTGCACCGACTTGCAGCGCAAAGCCAGAGAGCCCTTAAAGAAAAAACCTCCGGTAAGTTCTGTTGTTCAGTGCTTATTAATTGGAAATTGCTTCTGTGTGATCGCTCAAAACATGAGGAGCCCACCTATGTTTAGATTAGGCCTATTTATAAAGAAATTTTTGAGAAGCCTCTATGGATTTGCAGGGTGGGAATTATGATTCTGTGCCTAATGGGCCAAAAGATAAGGAGCTCAGCTCTGTTTAAATCAGGGAAATCAATTTTTCTGAGAGTAGAGCCTGTTATCTTTAGGTTTTGAGATACACAGTTTCAAAAACCGTCTGTAGAATAAACATCTAATTGCTTTATTGTATGGAGACTTCTGCAATGGCCAATTTGTATGGAGGCCTGTGCAGTGGCTACTTTCTGAAAATTTTTGAAGCAACGTGGACCCTGTTACATTGTTATGGGATGCCATATTTACCATTTCTGGTATGAGAAATTGAGAATTGAGAAGTCGAAGACTGATTATATGCTTTATGTGGGCATAAGTCATAGTGATCGAACTAAGGTCTGGTATAAACAGGGTATAGGAGCTGAAATTCAGTTTATGAGAAAGTACAGGAACAAAAAATAATAGACATTATGGAGTTTGGATTCAAATTCGTCATGAATCCGCATCACTTATATTCTTCAAAACTCTAACAGCCATAACTCTTCTTGGAGCATCTTGCACGTTCAATTTATTAATTGAAGTATCAGGTTCTTCATTTCTAATTGCAACCCCTGGTTGTCTGCATGGTGATAGTGATAATGACTGCACAATGGTTGCAATCCTATGTATAACCCAAAGGCAGTAAAAGTCAATCTACTACCTGTATTATTTTTCAAGCTGATTGTTGTCTGAAATATAATCCTCACCCTCCTTTGTCTGGATTGTTTCTTTTCTGTTAACTCATTGATTCATTTGTACAAAGTAGATTGCCAACTGTGTTTATTTGTCGTTTCCCTTGCAGAATCTCAGCCTCGGCTAATAAGAACAGAGCGGCCTGAGCTAGAAAAACCACGGGTAGGTTATTTTTTTGTTAAATTTCATTTGAAACTAAGATTTAAAGCCGTGAAAAGAACAGCCTTTTGAGTTTCATCCCACTTTAGCATTTGCTTCTGTTATAATTCAATTAGAGTATCGATAAAAATTAAGCTAAGATTCATTGTTCTGTTCGAAAGGTTTAATAGAGAATTGCAAGGATTTACCAGGGCTTTTTCTTAATAAATCTTCAATCTGCAAATGGAATTTGGGCACCAGAGATGCCCAGTCTAATGCTGAGATTCCTAGGGCCGATAAGCTTGATTTGAAGTAGTGTTGTCAGGTATGTTTAATACGGTACGGGTATTATATGTACTTAACGTATTAATACCGTATGCATACCTCTCATTTAAAAAGTACTTTAAATACGTTTTTTGGAATTATAAAATACTTATTAAATACGTAAAATACGTACTTTACGTACAGTACGTTAAGTACTTCCTGTAATTTTTTAAAACTATTATTTCTTGTATTGCAGTTGAAATAGTTGCAATAACAACGAGTATAAAGAACTTCAAGTTTTAAATAATGAACTAGAATATATCAATCTAGAAAATTAAGTACTTCTCAAAGTTTTCAATCCAAAATATGTCTATTTAAGAGTTATATATTCTGCAATCTACACCCACAGACATTAAGTAATTGTTGCTCATTTGTTGCATCCGAAGCTATTAACTGTCACTGACCTCTGTATTTCTTTCCTGGCATGAATGCAAGCTACTGAAGTATTAAGGAGAAGTTCTGCCTCCAAAACAAGGAGAAAGGTGGGTCTGCATCTCCATCTCCATTCCGATTTGGCGGCTAGGGTAAAAAGAAAGAGGGGGAAAACACAGAGGTTTTGGGTTTTTATTTGCAAGAAGATTAGTTTTTTTTTTTTTTTTTTTTTTTTTTTTTTTTTTTTTTGTGTAAGAGAATGGACTTCAACAACATAGGTGGACAAAATTGTTTTAAGGACAAGGAACAAGCACATGCACTGATGAATACTTTTATGCAAGGGTTATGGATTTAAAACTGTTGATTGAGTTTGATGGCAGTTTACATATGGTGAGATCTTTCCCTGCTGCTTCTGTCTTTGAAGAATGTACAACACAAATAGAATTTTGCTTGGATATAGTTCTTTATTTACATGATTTAGAATAGCTACTTACAGATTTTGGGCCATAATATATGGATATCATTTATTATTTCTGCTATGTAGCAGAATATTTTGCATTCTTCAGCATGTTGAACACGATTAATACTATGATATGGATTTTGTCAAAATCAATGAAAGTGGCAAACAGACATCTAATGTTTATGAAAAGTGTTGTATGTTTATATGATTATAGGCAAGATTTCATGGTTTTAAAAAGAAACTGAGGAATTTGAGTACCATCTAAGACTACCTAGACTTTGTATGGGTTGATCATGTTGTATAAGGATTGACTTGTGCAGACGTTGATCCTAGTTGGGCTTTTGTCTAAAGCTAGGATTTACTGGGTTTTTTTTTTTAACTACAATTCTATAATTTCCCTAATGTCTAAAGTCTCCTAATGTGTTTTGTACTCCTATTCTATAATATATAATAATGTATTTTTCCTAATATATAATTTTACCAATTCTATTGGTTTAATGTCATTTGGACGTTTTTTTTTTAAAGTACGTATCATACGTACTGTATGTATTAATACGTTAAGTACGGTATTAATAAAACAAGATCTCAATTTGACCTGTCAACTTATAGGTATAGTACGTATAGTACTGTGAGGAAGGTACGAGACGTATGTAAACGTAAAATATGGGTACGTAAACAACACTGATTTGAAGGCCCTAGAACAGAGCTCTTTAGATCCGGAGGTCTACTTGATTCCCAGCCTTTGTCGGATAGAGAGATATTTTAATAGTTTTTCCAAAACATCAAGGCCGCCCTGTTGGCGGGAGTTACAATGTGGAAATCTGCGAAAGACAATAGAGTATTCTTTTGATGTCAATGCTGATGGATTCCATCCGACTGCAAGCAATGTTTGGGCGCTAAATCTTGATTCTTAGGGAATTGTCAGACTGGAGCTTTAACAGAGGTTGGAGCTTCCTACGGCCGGAAGGACAAACCAAGATCTAAACTTGGACTTCATCGATTTGTCACATTGTTCTCAATTTCACGCCAATCCTTAAGATCTAAGGTTTATTACTCCCATTCTGGTGATTGATTACTGTCCTTTTCCTGCTTCAATAAGATCAGTTTCTTCAGTCCCGCAGATTATTTGCTAAAAAGGAGACACATTTGCTCCGTGCCACTTGAGTAGATAAGGCTTTGTTCCTTTTTGGTAAACCAATGCCTGCTAATAGACTATGTATACATTTTCTTTTTCTATTATAAAATCTGGGATGAGAGGACCTACCAACGACCCCTTAATATAGTTCATAGAGCACAGTCGTATTTGGACCTCTTTATACACAACAGAACAAGGGGGTTATGATATGTATTGTGTGTATAAATAACCTTAGTGGTTTTGTCACTAACGCTATTCATGTTCCATCTACACAGATTCTAATTCCACAACAAAGGACAATGTCTGAGGAGGAAAGCAAGGGAAGAAGCCGCCCTAGGTACAGATAAGCTAGAATGGCTTATTCTTTATTTTATATCTACACATTTATGGTGGTGCCAAGAGATATCGATACTTAATAGACTTTCAAAGGATAGTATCAATGTATGTTCACTAAAGATTTTCATACAAATGTGTAATTAAGCTAATTTGTTTTATAAAAAAGAAGAGCATTCAAGGCCATGTAGAAGAAGAAAAATCAAAGAGCCAATTAGGCCGTCGAGCCTATAAACGGCTACATGAGCAGAATAGAAAAGGCAAGCAAGCTAATAATAATCTATTGGACCTGCCAATAGATAAGTTGAAGATGAAAAGTGACCCACATAAATTCATGCTTGTGATGCCTGCATCCTTTCTAATACAAAATATATTGATCTACTCTAGGAAAGTATGTGAGCCGAATATTTCCCAAAATGCTCCAAGGAAAAGAGGCCGACCTAGGTAATTTTCATTTTTCCATTCTACTTTTTTTCCTATTATAAGCACATATAACCTTTTATGTTTGTAAGCAATTCGTTATTACCTTCAATAGTTTTTTGGGCTCGATTCTTTCCAATACCTTAAGCCATATTGCAGTAAAAACAATTTTTCTAATACAAAATACATTGATCTACTTTAGAAAAGTATGTGAGTCGAATATTTCCCAAGACGCTCCAAGGAAAAGAGGCCGACCTAGGTAATTTTCATTTTTCCATTCTACTTTTTTCCTATTGTAAGCACATATAGCATTTTATGTTTGTAAGCAATTCGTTATTACCTTCAATAGTTTTTTGGGCTTGATTCTTTCCAATACCTTAAGCCATATTGCAGTAAAAACAAAACTCAAAACGATGGACAAATTTCTATAAAGCAAGAAGAATCGGAGAATCGGATAAGTACCAGAAGACAGTACCAGAAGAAAAGGAAAGTCAGGTATGTCTTCATTAGTGCTTCGCTCTTCTTGAAAATCTGTTATCATTTCTGATAGATCAGTTCTCTCATTTCAAAGTATTTGGTATTAAAATTATTTTTGTAGACATGAAACGCAGTCTATGCTAGAATTGCCTGTTAGAGATGGAGAAATACGAAATATTGATCCATCAAATAGTCTTAAGACTGCGATAGTAGAAGACAATAATAATAAATAATCTGGGTCAACCTCTTCTAATAGTTCCACAGGGATTGCATTGACGAATGCAATCCCTGTGGGACAACAGAGCGATATCATTCCCACTTTGCTTACAGATTACTTAGATATTAGCTCTGCGGCACGCCATTGGCGACATCAAATCAATGTCATGCAGCTAAATATTAAACCTATAGCTTATGAGCTCTTAAAATGGAGCAAAAAGTGTCAAACATGTGGTATTGAACTGCTTGATTCTGAGAGCCCTACATTCTGCTATAACAATGGCCATCGATTACTTCCGCCTCTGGAAGATCTCCCTAGCAAATTACAGCATCTCTACGCGATACCTGAATTTGGCACGAATTCACGTATCATCAACAATCTTTTCTGCTTCACAGCGCTTGGCGTCAAGGGAAGCTTTGTAGACCTAAAGCTGCCAGCATGTGTTGCTATTATGGGACGAACATATCATCGTCTCTTATCTGCAAGTGAAACAAACAGTACTCTTCATTGGTATATATACGATGACACAAGACGATTTGAACTCGGTAATGAAATGCGAGTACCAGCACACTGGATCATGGAAGTTGCTGCCGTACTAAATGTTACAAATCCATATTTTAAAGAGTTAAGAACAGTAAACGAGCTACATCCATGCCCAGCAAGACTAACACTTGCCGATGCACCTGCACCGAACGAATTTTCTGCAATTGTGCATGCAAACAATAGCGTCACAATAGAACCGAGATCGGTTGTACTGTGGATGCGAAAAGAGCACAAGCCAGTCTTTATAAGCATTCTTGATCCTATGTATGAACCACTCCAATACCCACTATTCTATCCACATGGCACTCCTGGATGGCATCCACGCAATGAATACAAAATGTCCCAAATAGATTGGTACCGAACCAGGCTGCTACATGAGCCACGCTTCTTGCAGCTTGGCAGACTCTGCAATGAGTACCTAGTCGACATGTACTCGAGAGTTGAAGAAGAACGCCTCAACTACATTGCAACAGAGGGATACCGCCGAAACTTAGCACAACATGAAGAAGATTTCATCGATGATGACGACGAAGATGCCCGCCAAGGAACCCTGCCTGCGTCTTTCTTAGGATGCAAAAGATGGTGTTCAGTACAAGTCGCAGACTCGTTAGCGTTGTCGAGAGAATACTGAAAACCGAGTTTTTTCATAACAATGACCACAAATCCCAACTGGCCAGAAATTAAATGCAGACTAGCACCCAGTCAAAATGCGTCGGATATCCCAACAATTGTAGTCAGATCATTCCATGAAAGACTCCAGCATGCAAAAAACATTATTCGAAAACACTTTGGCCCATTATCTTTTTTAATGCACGTAATTGAGTTCCAGAAACGCGGGTTACCACATTCGTATATCGTTACAAAAACAACGCATGAGCTTCCAATCACTATGATTGACGATTTAATTTCAGCAGAGCTACCGACGGATCAGACACTCAGAGCACAACTAGAAAAATATATGATCCATAATCATTCAAAACGATGCCTTAAAGACGGCCAATGTTGTTATGGCTATCCAAAACCCATTAATCAAAAAACATACATCGACGAAAAAGGCTACGTGCAATATAGAAGAAGAACTGAAGCCGATATCAACGTCGTCCCTTATATGCCGTTCCTGTTAAGAGAACTGGATTGTCACGTGTATGCAGACGTCGCATCAACTGTGCATATATTTGCATATCTTTACGGATATATATACAAAGAATTCGATACCACGTGTTTCGAAGGTTTGTGTATATGAAGGAGGGCAGATACATATAGATCGGGAAGGGAAAAAATTTATGAATTCTGCCATGGAACTTGTCAAGCTTTATTGCCATGATATACATCTACCGTGGCCTTTGGTAAAAAGAAGCCATAAAGAGAGAGTCATTCATGCTTTAAAAAACGACTATGGCACAGGTTTTTCTAGCCGCTGGGTCTTAGGAATGATTACGAGTATTTTTTATTTTTCATCTTCATTTTACATACTTTAGTTTCTAAAAGATGTGATTACGTATTATATAGATATAAATTGAGAAAACAAGTACGAGAAAATCCTAGGATGAAGAAACCTCAAGATTGCAAGAAAGATGAGGCAAGGAAGTTATTTAAAGAAGATTGTAAGAAGGAAAATGATGACAAGAAGAATGCTGCTGCTGTTGCAAGAAAGAGTAAGCCAAAGCTAGGTTCGGGGGGAATAGACTCCATCAAAGTTGAATTTGTAAGTATTTTTGAATGTTTATCGTATGTTATCGTCTTTGCTAAATAGTCAGAACATTTAGCAAAGACGATAACATACGATAAACATTCAAAACATACTTACAAATTCAACTTTGATGGAGTCTATTCCCCCCGAACCTAGCTTTGGCTTACTCTTTCTTGCAGCAGCAACATTCTTCTTGTCATTATTTTCCTTCTTACAATCTTCTTTAAATAACTCCCAGGCCTCATCTTTCTGGCAATCCTGAGGTTTCTTCATCCTAGGATTTTCTCGTACTTGTTTTCTCAATTTATATCTATATAATACGTAATCACATCTTTTAGAAACTAAAGTATGTAAAATGAAGATGAAAAATAAAAAATACTCGCCTGTAATCATTCCATCTCTTGGCAAGCCTTCCTAAGACCCAAATGGCTAGAAAAACTCGTGGCTATAGTCGCTTTTTAAAGCATGAATGACTCTCTCTTTATGGCTTCTTTTTACCAAAGGCCACGGTAGATGTATATCATGGCAATAAAGCTTGACAAGTTCCATGGCAGAATTCATAAATTTTTTCCCTTCCCGATCCATATGTATCTGCCCTCCTTCATATACACAAACCTTCGAAACGTGTGGTATCGAATCCTTTGTATATATATCCGTAAAGATATGCAAATATATGCACGCAATGCGACGCCTCGATACATCGGATAATCCAGCCTTCTTTAACAGAACGGCATATAAGGGACAACGCTGATGTCGGCTTCGGCCCACGTGAAGCCTTTTTCGCCGATGTATGTTTTTGATTAATAGGTTTTGATAGCCATAACAACATTGGCCGCCTTTAAGGCATCGCTTTGAATGATTATGGATCATATATTTTTCTACTTGTGCTCGAAAGTGTCCGATCCGCCTTGTAGCTCACTGAAATTAAATCGTCAATCATAGTGATTGGAAGCTCATGCGTTGTTTTTGTAACGATATGTGAATGTGGTAACCCGCATTTCTGGAACTCAATTACATGCATTAAGTAAGATAATGGGCCAAAGTGTTTTCGAATAATGTTTTTTGCATGCTGGAGTCTTTCATGGAATGGTCTGACTACAATTGTTGGGATATCCGACGCATTTTGACCGAGTGCTAGTCTGCATTTAATTTCTGGCCAGTTGGCATTTGTGGTCATTGTTATGAAAAAACTCGGTTTTCCGTATTCTCTCGACATTAACGCTTAACGAAGTCCGCGACTTGTAATCGAACACCATCTTTTGCATCCTAAGAAAGACGCAGGCAAGGTTCCTTGGCGGGCATCTTCGTCGTCATCATCGATGAAATCTTCTTCATGTTGTGCTATAAGTTTCGGCGGTATCCCTCTGTTGCAATGTAGTTGAGGCGTTCTTCTTCAACTCTCGAGTACATGTCGACTAGGTACTCATTGCAGAGTCTGCCAAGCTGCAAGAAGCGTGGCTCATGTAGCAGCCTGGTTCGGTACCAATCTATTTGGGACATTTTGTATTCATTGCATGGATGCCATCCAGGAGTGCCATGTGGATAGAATAGTGGGTATTGGAGTGGTTCATACATAGGATCAAGAATGCTTATAAAGACTGGCTTGTGCTCTCTTCGCATCCACAGTACAATCGATCTGGGTTCTATTGTGACGCTATTGTTTGCATGCACAATTGCAGCAAATTCGTTCGGTGCAGGTGCATCGACAAGTGTTAGTCTTGCTGGGCATGGATGTAGCTCGTTTACTATTTTTAACTCTTTAAGATATGGATTTGTAACATTTAGTACGGCAGCAACTTCCATGATCCAGTGTGCTGGTACTCGCATTTCATTACCGAGTTAAAATCGTCTTGTGTCATCGTATATATACCAATGAAGAGTACTGTTTGGTTCACTTGCAGATAAGAGACGATGATATGTTCGTCCCATAATAGCAACACATGCTGGCAGCTTTAGGTCTACAAAGCTTCCCTTGACGCCAAGCGCTGTGAAGCAGAAAAGATTGTTGATGATATGTGAATTCGTGCCAAATTCAGGTATCGCGTAGAGATGCTGTAATTTGCTAGGGAGATCTTCCAGAGGCGGAAGTAATCGATGGCCATTTTTACAGCAGAATGTAGGGCTCTCAGAATCAAGCAGTTCAATACCACATGTTTGACACTTTTTGATCCATTTTAAGAGCTCATAACCTATAGGTTTAACATTTAGCTGCATGACATTGATTTGATGTCGCCAATGGCGTGCCGCAGAGCTAATATCTAAGTAATCTGTAAGCAAAGTGGGAATGATATCGCTCTGTTGTCCCACAGGGATTGCATTCGTCAATGCAATCCCTGTGGAACTATTAGAAGAGGTTGACCCAGATTGTTTATTATTATTGTCTTCCACTATCGCAGTCTTAAGACTATTTGATGGATCAATATTTCGTATTTCTCCATCTCTAGCAGGCAATTCTAGCGTAGACTGCGTATCATGCCTACAAAAATAATTTTAATACCAAATACTTTAAAATGAGAGAACTGATCTATCAGAAATGATAACAGATTTTCAAGAAGAGCGAAGCACTAATGAAGACATACCTGGCTTTCCTTTTCTTCTGGTACTGTCTTTGGTAAGCTCGACGACTTATCCGATTCTCCGATTCTTCTTGCTTTATAGAAATTTGTCCATCGTTTTGAGTTTTGTTTTTACTGCAATATGGCTTAAGGTATTGGAAAGAATCAAGCCCAAAAAACTATTGAAGGTAATAACGAATTGCTTACAAACATAAAATGCTATATGTGCTTATAATAGGAAAAAAGTAGAATGGAAAATGAAAATTACCTAGGTCGGCCTCTTTTCCTTGGAGCGTTTTGGGAAATATTCGACTCACATACTTTCCTAGAGTAGATCAATGTATTTTGTATTAGAAAGATTGTTTTTACTGCAATATGGCTTAAGGTATTGGAAAGAATCGAGCCCAAAAAACTATTGAAGATAATAACGAATTGCTTACAAACATAAAAGGTTATATGTGCTTACAATAGGAAAAAAGTAGAATGGAAAAATGAGAATTACCTAGGTTGGCCTCTTTTCTTTGGAGCATTTTGGGAAATATTCGGCTCACATACTTTCCTAGAGTAGATCAATATATTTTGTATTAGAAAGGATGCAGGCATCACAAGCATGAATTTATGTGGGTCACCTTTTCATTTTCAACTTATCTATTGGCAGGTCCAATAGATTATTATTAGCTTGCTTGCCTTTTCTATTCTGCTCATGTAGCCGTTTATAGGCTCGACGGCCTAATTGGCTCTTTGATTCTTCTTCTTCTACATGGCCTTGAATGCTCTTCTTTCTATAAAACAAATTAGCTTAATTACGCATTTGTATGAAAATCTTTAGTGAACATACATTGATACTATCCTTTGAAAGTCTATTAAGTATCGATATCTCTTGGCAGCACCAATATAAAATAAAGAATAAGCCATTCTAGCTTATCTGTACCTAGGGCGGCTTCTTCCCTTGATTTCCTCCTCAGACATTGTCCTTTGTTGTGGAATTAGAATCTGTGTAGATGGAACATGAATAGCGTTAGTGACAAAACCACTAACGTTATTTATACACACAAAACATATCATAACCCCCTTAACAAAACCACTAAGGTTATTTATACACACAATACATATCATAACCCCCTTGTTCTGTTGTGTATAAAGAGGTCCAAATACGACTGTGCTCTATGAACTATATTAAGGGGTTGTTGGTAGGTCCTCTCATCCCAGATTTTATAATAGAAAAAGAAAATGTATACATAGTCTATTAGCAGGCATTGGTTTACCAAAAAGGAACAGAGCCTTATCTACTCAAGTGGCACGGAGCAAATGTGTCTCCTTTTTAGCAAATAATCTGCGGGACTGAAGAAACTGATCTGATTGAAGCAGGAAAAGGGCAGTAATCAATCACCAGAATGGGAGTAATAAACCTTAGATCTTAAGGATTGGCGTGAAATTGAGAACAATGTGATAGATCGATTAGATCTTGGTTTGTCCTTCCGGCCGTAGGAAGCTCCAACCTCTGTTAAAGCTCCAGTCTGACAACTCCCTAAGAATCAAGATCTAGCGCCCAAACATTGCTTGCAGTCGGATGGAATCCATCAGCATTGACATCAAAAGAATACTCTATTGTCTTTCGCAGATTTCCATATTGTAACTCCCGCCAACAGGGCGGCCTTGATGTTTTGGAAAAACTATTAAAATATCTCTCTATCCGACAAAGGCTGGGAATCAAGTAGACCTCCGGATCTAAAGAGCTATGTTCTAGGGCCTTCAAATCAAGCTTATCGGCCCTAGGAATCTCAGCATTAGGCTGGGCATCTCTGGTGCCCAAATTCCATTTGCAGATTGAAGATTTATTAAGAAAAAGCCCTGGTAAATCCTTGCAATTCTCTATTAAACCTTTCGAACAGAACAATGAATCTTAGCTTAATCTTTATCTATACTCTAATTGAATTATAACAGAAGCAAATGCTAAACTGGGATGAAACTCAAAAGGCCGTTCTTTTCATGAAATCAAGCTTTAAATCTTAGTTTCAAACGAAATTTAACAAAAAGATAACCTACCCGTGGTTTTTCTAGCTCAGGCCGCTCTGTTCTTATTAGCCGAGGCTGAGATTCTGCAAGGGAAACGACAAATAAACACAGTTGGCAATCTACTTTGTACAAATGAATCAATGAGTTAACAAAAAAGAAACAATCCAGACAAAGGAGGGTGAGGATTATATTTCAGACAACAATCAGCTTGAAAAATAATACAGGTAGTAGATTGACTTTTACTGCCTTTGGGTGGTTATACATAGGATTGCAACCATTGCGCAGTCATTATCACTATCACCATGCAGACAACCAGGGGTTGCAATTAGAAATGAAGAACCTGATACTTCAATTAATAAATTGAACGTGCAAGATGCTTCAAGAAGAGTTATGGCTGTTAGAGTTTTGAAGAATATAAGTGATGCAGATTCATGACGAATTTGAATCCAAACTCCATAATGTCTATTATTTTTGGTTCCTGTACTTTCTCATAAACCGAATTTCAGCTCCTATCCCCTGTTTATACCGATCACTATGACTTATGCCCACATAAAGCATATAATCAGTCTTCGACTTCTCAATTCTCAATTTCTCATACCAGAAATGGTAAATATGGCATCCCATAACAATGTAACAGGGTCCACGTTGCTTCAAAAATTTTCAGAAAGTAGCCACTGCATAGGCCTCCATACAAATTGGCCATTGCAGAAGTCTCCATACAATAAAGCAATTAGATGTTTATTCTACAGACGGTTTTTGAAACTGTGTATCTCAAAACCTATAGATAACAGGCTCTACTCTCAGAAAAATTGATTTCCCTGATTTAAACAGAGCTGAGCTCCTTATCTTTTGGCCCATTAGGCACATAATCATAATTCCCACCCTGCAAATCCATAGAGGCTTCTCAAAATTTTCTTTATAAACAGGCCTAATCTAAACATAGGTGGGCTCCTCATGTTTTGAGCGATCACGCAGAAGCAATTTCCAATTAATAAGCACTGAACAGCAGAACTTACCGGAGGTTTTTTCTTTAAGGGCTCTCTGGCTTTGCGCTGCAAGTCGGTGCAAGAGTTCTACAAGTACCACAACAAAAGTTTAACAATTTGGTTTGCATAAATCAATCCATGAGCAAGGGCACCTACCTAGAGGATGCGCCGTAGGTAGATGCCGATTCTGCTTAGGGGAGCAGATAGACCGTGGTTCCGATTAGCTGAGGCAGGGGAGTACAGGTAGGTAGGCAGATGAAGCAGAGCGGCTAAATCGCATATTCAAGGTATGGCTTCATCCCGGAAATCAATTTCCGGTTCCAAATCTGGACATTTTGGATTTTTTTTTTTATTTTTTTTGTTTATTTTTCGAACCAGAAAGGTGAGCAAGTAATTTTATATGTAGTAAGATGTCTTTCTGCTCAAAACAAAAGAATAAATTAGCTGTATCCAAAAGACCAATATCATTATCAATAAGTGAGCAATAGTTGTTCTTGAATTCGGCTGTTGCAATTAAACTGTCATTTAATGAAGGTTCAGGTCGTGCTTTCAACAATTGAGATATCGATAGAACTGGTCTTGAAGAGAGCTTTAAAACAATTTGATGTGTTGGTATAAAAAATACTTTAGTAGGTGGCATTATATGTATTGTATTCTCGCATTCTGTAAACTCGTACTTACGATTGAATGCCCAAACATTGTAATGCCAGACAATACTTAACCAGTTCTTCCCACGTTTAAGCAACTGAATTGTTCGATCAGCTCCATATGCAGAGATTGCAATAGTCTCGCCACGACTTGGATCAACAACGTCAGCAATCACCACACAGAGTCTTGTTTCGGAAGAGCGATTAATATTTCCATACAGAACAAGCACAAGAATGTGTATTTCATTGTCGTTATGTTCAGATAATGCATAGCAATGCTGCAATGCATGTGCTTGTTTGGGACTTCGTACATTGACATGACAACCCTCATCTGTTTCAAATAAATGACTACTCGTATAAATAGAGAACTCAGAGTTTGTCGAATGCCCGCTAGATGGTCTAAATACATTACTTTACGTCATGTCAAGTAACAAATTACATGTCTGCACCAAAATCTCTCTCTTGAATGTGATTAAGACTCAAACATTGGATTTTTTGTTTATGCACCTAATTGAATCCGAAAATATTTGATATAAGAAACAAGGCATCATCGGATATGATGCCCACAATGTTTCAATGAACCTATAATCTAAAGTATCTCAGCACGTCAATGCAACAGAATAGACAATTGAAGAATTCGAATTTTTGCTAACACTTTTGTGGGGAGAGAAATCAACTGATCACATGAAAAGAAATTTTGTGTAGAAAAGAATCGATTGATTGTTGGGCAAGACGCTCACATGAACACGAGAGCCAATAGGTATATTTCTGAAAGATCACATTTCTTCTATATTAAGAAATGAACGATCTTATATATGACAACTATCGTAGATGGATGAAAAAATCCCATCCACATAGATTACTTGACACAAAACTCACTTGATGGCAGCAAAGTAGGACAACCAGATGTGAACTCAAGAGAACTGGCATATTATCACTTCAAATAATGGAATTGGTTACGAGTCGACACATAATTATTTATGCAATTTTTGTTGTTTGCATTTCTTTTATGGTTTTATCTTCAACTGCTCCTCCAACACTAGAATCAAACGATGCTCCTGATCTAGTTGGGATTCTTTTAACTCTGAGTTCTCCTCTCCATGCGATTATTCATTCATTCGAAACAAATGAGGGGGATGATGTAAATGTATAAAGATTCAAACAAGCACGTGCACTACAATATTACTATATGCACTATGTTAATATAAGAACAATGAAATATACACATTCTTGTGCTCGTCCAATATGAAATTTTAACTCGCTCTACTTCAGAAACAAGACTCCATGTGGTGACTGTTGACGTTGTGATCCAGCGGTGGCGAGACTATCACAATTTGTGCACATGGAGATGAAGCTAATTGAACAATACGTGGGAATAGATAACAGGTTAAGTATAAAAAATTATAAGGTTATGACAATCAATAGTCAATAGTAAGGTCGAGTCTGCAGATTGCAAGAACACAATACTTATAATGCAAGGCACTGAAGTATCTTTTGTACCAATAAATCAAATTGTTTTAAGGCTCTCTCCAACACCGGGTTTATCAATATCTCAATTGTTGAAAGTGCCACCTAAACCTTCATCAAATGGCAGTTTATTTGTAACAGTTATTAAAATAGATGAATTAAGAACAATTATTATTTACGTATTGCCCATGGTATTGATCTTTTAGACACAACTAGATTGTTCTGGTCTTGGTAAATGTATGAACATTCGAAATGACTATTTCTATTTGGTGCGAGCCCCGTGATGCTCTTTAAAATCATCGCACATTGTATCTTGTCTAATAGCAATAATCTGATCAAAAGCAATACGACAATAGTTTGATAAGAAGCAATGCAACAATAGTTTTCCGTCCTGCTATTGATCCAATAAGTGCATTCCCTACTATTTCTAAGTGTGAGCAGGATTTCCCTACTACCTCACAGATGTTATTTTTCGAAAACACAATCATCTGCCAGAACAGGTATTTCCTTATCTTACTACATATAAAATTACTTGCTCACCTTTCCGGCTCCAAAAATAAACAAAAAAATTCCAAAAAAATTCCAAAATGTCCAGATTTGGAACCCGATATTGATTTCCGGGACGAAGCCATACCTTGAATAGCAGGCTCTGTGAGCCGCCTCAAACGCATAGCTTGGGTCGAGCTCCCAAAGCATAGTTTGCGACAGCTTACCCTGCAGATACACCACCGACCCTGGGAAGATAATTTTGGGCGGAGGAAGGATAGAGAGAAGACCGCAGCACAAAACGTCAAGGTAAGTGGGTGTCCGTTCCTTCTGTTTCTTGGATCATTCTTATCCAGAATGAAAACTGGCATGCAGAAAACCGGGAGAATCAGGTTGGAGCTTACCTTGACGTAGTGGAGGAGGAAGGGGTCGAGCATTCTTGCCAGCCCCCTGACCTGCAGAATCCGGCGCGACCGGATGCAGGTCAGGGGGCTGGCAAGAATGCCCTCCCGCTTCCCGTTCCACATAACATCCAGGTGGGTTGCCATAAGGATTTATAGTATGTTAGTCTAATTTATAGAGCGTCTAGCTTCCCAAGGGCAGACTGCTGTGCATACCATTTGAGCTTAGGATAGTTTAAGCAATGGTGTGCAGAGCCCTAAAAACGGCCTGCAAATAGTTGATTTGAAAGTGATTGAGACTGAAATTAAGGGTCGTCCTACAGTTGGGTTGTTCTTTGATCGATTACAGGGGCTGATGAATGAGCTTTTTGAATAAATATATGGATTCTAGCCCCAATTGATGTGTTTAACAGACGCCTTGAATTTTTTGTGGCCGAATCCATGACCAATTCAACGAAATTTGGGATTCCTTGATCGAATTCATGCATTTTACACATTCTGGCCCCAATTCATGGATTTTAGAGACGAATTCTTGGATTTTTATGGCCGAATCCATCGTCCTTTCAACAAAATTTGGGATTCATTTCGGGTCCTAAGTGCAAAATCATGTGTCTACCTGGTCGAATTGGGCTAAGCCCACAAATTAACATGTCTGTTGGAATAGTTCTTTTAGGGAAGAGTGTTTTCTGCTCGATACTTTTTTTGCTTCCTTGCCTTATTCTGTGACTGACAAATTTGAAACCATGGTCGGCTCATCACCCTCAGGCCTCTGCCTCAAAAAGCATAAACACTCCGGTTGTTGAACGATTAAATTGGCGGCCAATTGTTACAGGGGACAGAGTATTGGAAATCCAAAGGATTATCCTATTTCACGCCGTTTACAGACTCGGTCTGTCTTCCAGGCCCTTACAGAGAGCTATAACCCGGGATTCAGTAAAATAGAAGAGTTAAAATTCATGGAATGGCTCTGTCACCTACAATTCTATTTAATTTGTGGAAGAATTAATGGGGTTCGGAAGACTGTTTTGTGGTCTAAAACAGATAAACGCATGCGTTCTACTGGGTTTGATTGAAAGAAGGTCGGATATGGCACTGTTATTTCTTTTCAATTCCATGGATTTCTTTCAGGGAGAACAGATGTCATGTTCGCAATTCTTAGCAGACCCAAAATCCTGGTAGTATAATCAAACAGTTATTTTTCTGATGGTCACGACATGGACTCCATGGCACCGCCCTAAAAACTTTACAAAATTCATATCCCCAAGACAAGAATCGATCAATGTTTGATGCAGGTTCGGAAGAAAAGTAGGCTTGTTGGCTTACCGTTTTGCTCTAGAGCTTCTTTTAGAAAAGAGTGTGTTAGCACCATGTGATTACGTTGCATGGCATGCAAGGGTGCAGGTGGGTGCTGACAACTCAGGCGGTGCAGAATTGTGATTTGTGTTTGTTGAACGGTGCCATAATTCATGGCACCATGTTTGCTTCATTTCTATTATTAGTTCAGTCTCCGTTGTATTTAAAGGATCAATCGATCCTTTCTGAATCAATCAAGTATTTGGTTTTTTCTCTTCCTACTCTTGTGTTCGATCCTTTACATGGTATCAGAGCCTCGTTGGCTCAGGTAAGCGGCACAAGAAATGGATTCCTCTTCCACCTCTGCGGCCCCCACTCCAAGCGTCTTGGCCGAATCACCAGAGTTTGGCATCGAACGTTTCAAAGGTGAAAACTTTCACACATGAAAGTATCAGATGCAAACATATCTCACAGCCACTGGAGTATGGAATGTGGTGGATGGTTCTTCAACCAAACCTGTTCGTGAGGCTGGACGAGAATCAAATCAGGAGGCATTAAGGCGATGGATCACCAAGAATTCCCGTGCTCATTCGGTGATTATATGCAGTGTGCATCCTACCATCCTTAATCGACTCAAGGTCTCTCAAAGTGCCCATGAATGCTGGAGTAAACTTCTCATAATGTTTGAAGATAAATCTCTGGCAGCCCAAGTTATGCTGAGGCATAAACTATATGCTGCTAAGCTTCAAGAAGGAGAATCTCTCAGCTTGCATATCTCTAAGCTCAGAAGTCTGATGGATCAATTGAAAGATTCCGCCATCAAACCCGGGTAATGCGTGTATTGCATACACAGAGCAACATAATTGCATTACTTTGTTGTGCAAAATTAACTCCAAATAAGTACAAAAATATTGTGGTGGTGCTTTCAAATTCATCCACTACGCTTTCATGGGAAGAAGTACGCACAAAACTTCTTCAAGAAGAAGCACGTCTTCAAAATAACAGTGATGTCCAACTGTCTCTGTTTTCTGGAACCAAGCCCAAAACTGAAAAAGAGGCAAGGTGAGTCAAGCTCGTGATTCAAAACGCCCCGTGATGCAGGTATTGCCGCTTCAAAGAGGTCATCCGAAAAGTGGTTGTTGGAAGCGCCAAGCTGATGAAGCCAAGCAAAGCCAGCAACCACCGGGCGCAAAGAAGTTGCACTTGTTACTGCTACCGCTGAGGAAGACTCTTCCCACGCTCGAGATCTTTCATGATCAAGCTTGGCCCAATACTAGACTCCAGAATTTGGTGGTTAGATTCTGCGACCTCGCACCATATGTCCGGAAGCAAGGCTTCTTTATAACTCTGCAAGAAGCTCTCACCAATGCATTTGTTCTAGTAATGGAGGCGCACTCCATGCTTCTCACATTGAGTTGTGCAGTTTATTTGATGCCAATCAACCTATCTCCATAACAAATGTTCTTCCCTCCGTTCCGTGGTTGAACCAGAATCTTCTTTGCATTGCTCAAATGGCAGACCTTGGTCTTACTGTCACCTTCACAAAAAAGGAAGCTCTTATTTCTGATGCAGTCACTGGAATCTTGGCCACGGGACTTCGACAAGGAAATTTGTATAAGCTAAACACCTTTTGTGCTAACCTTGCTCTTCATACTGAAGTAGTATCCTCCAGCACACTTTGGCATCAACGATTGGGTCATGCAGGAGTTGCAAGCATAAAAAATACTCTTGCCCATGAAGCAGTCACCGGAATGCCATCAAATGTTACTCTGAAAGATCCATGTCAAACCTGCATTCGTGGCAAACACCACAAAGCTCCATTTTTTCCATCTGAGAATCGTGCCACCCATTGTGCTCAACGAATTCACTCAGATCTGTCTGGTCAGCTTCCAGTCTCTCATGAAGGGTTTCAATATTTTCTTACGTTCATTGATGACCATTCTCGACACATAGCAGTTTATTTCCTCAAGCGCAAAAATGAAGTGCTCTCTGTTTTTGAGCAATTCGTCCAGCTTACCCAAACTCAACTTGGGAAACCAATCCAGCAGCTTATGACAGACAATGGTGGTGAGTATACTTCTAAAGCTTTTGAGCTTTTCTGCAGTTCTCGTGGCATTGAACATTGCACAACAGTTGCTGGTAATCCGGAGCAGAACGGTCTTGCAGAGCGGATGAACCGCACTCTCAAGGATCAAGCAAGGTGCCTCTTAATTCCAAAAACTTACTGTTCAATTTTGGGTTGCTGCCATACACACCGCCGATATCTCCGCGAACCCGCCTTGTGCCAAGTACGCCTTCTACAAATAAAACTCCCCATGAGCTTTGGCACTCTCGAAACCCGATCTTGCTCATCTCGTAACCTTTGGTCGCCTAGCCTATGCCCTTGATTTACATCCCAAAACTGTTTTTCTCCTCGCAGCCACCCTTCTCTTTGTTGGCTATTCTACCACCAAAAAGGGTTATCGCCTCTTCAATCCTCAATCACGCAAGTTCTTCTTTAGCCGGATGTCAAGTTCATTGAAAATCAGCTTGGTTCCTCTTTGCTTCCTTCCTGCTTTTGCCCCAAGATCTTGTGCATTTTCCGTGTTTTGACTTTTCGCTCCTACTTTGCCAACCAAGAGTCCCGTTGTATCACCTCCTTCAAGCCCCTCTCTCTCCATCCAATACGCCTTCTCCAAAGGCTCCAACCTCACGTAGCTTCGACGATCATCCCGCCCTTTGAAACCTAATCAAAAGCTCTTTGCTTACCATCAAGCTAGTTTCACAGATCATACCTTGCACACTCCCACCACTTATGACCAAGCTTGCTCCCATCCTCATGCTGCTCAATGGCATGCAGCCATGGATAATGAAATACATGCACTTCAACGCAATAACACTTGGACACTAACTGCTTTGCCCCCTGGCCGTCGCACTGTTGGCTCCAAATGGATTTATAGGGTTAAAACCAAGTCTGATGGCACTCTGGATAAATTCAAAGCAAGGCTTGTTGCACGTGGCTTCTCTCAAATCGCTGGAATTGACTTCACTGAGACCTTTGCTCCAGTAGTCAAGCTTGCCACATTGCGGTCTCTCTTAAGCTATGCTGCTGCTCATGACTTTGAGATACATCAGATGGATGTACAAGCTGCCTTTCTTTACGGGGATCTTCAGGAAGAAGTTTATCTTGATCAGCCCACAGGTTACATTCAAAAGGGACAGGAGCATCTTGTTTGCCGATTGCACAAAGCCCCGTATGGACTCAAACAGGCACCCCGGCTTGAATGCTCGAATTCATACCTTCCCCGCTAGAACATGGCTTCACTAGTGGACATGCGGATCCAAATCATACATTCAACGCCAAGGTGACAATGTTCTCTTTCTTGCTCTTTACATTGATGATCTCGCCATTCTCCAAGAAGGACCTCGCCTCGATTGCCGGCCTTAAAAGACTTCTCTGTGCGCACTTTCAAATGACTGACTTACATGAAATCCACAGCTGCTTGGGACTCCGCATCACTCGTGAGCGTCCAAACCGCCTCCTCTGGCTGGATCAGTACCATTATGCCCTCCAAATCCTATCCCAGTTTGGCCTGGCTGATTGCAATGGTGTTTCCACACCCATGGATCCCGGTCTCACTCTTACCTCTGCTCAATGTCCCCAAAATGATGCTGAAGCTGCTCAAATGACCTCGGTACCTTATCGCAATGCCCTTGGCTGTCTCAACTACCTCATGGTGTCTACTCGTCCTGACTTGGCCTTTGCCATCAGTTCTCTAAGTCGCTTCATGGCAAATCCTGGTCAAGCACATTGGCATGCTCTTAAGAGGGTCATGCGCTACTTGAAGGCCACTCTTTCTTATGGGCTCCTTGGGTCCTCTTCACCTTCAGACACCTTTATTAGTTATTCTGACTCTGATTTTTGTGGAGATCAAGACAACAGCAAATCCACTTCAGGATATTGTTTTTTCTTCAATGGCACTATCACTTGGAGCAGCAAGAAGCAGTCCATCACTGCCCTTTCCACCACTGAAGCTGAGTACATCGCAGCTTGTGAGGCTGCCAAGGAAGCTGCCTGGATTCGTCATCTTGCCCAGGATCTTCAGTTGCAGCAGGAGCTTCCAATCTCTGTCTACTGTGACAGCCAATTTGCCATTGCCTTGTCTCATGATTCTCGCTTTCATCCTCGCTCTAAACACATCCAGTTGCGCTTCCACTACCTTCGTGAACAAGTTCAAGCAGGAGCTCTTCTCCTTCCTCATTGCTCTTCTAGTTCCATGGTTGCTGATATTCTGACCAACGCTCTTCCTCGAGCTAAATTTGAACTTCATCGAGCTAATCTTCATGTGTTGCCTCTTGGCTTTGCTCAAGCAGGAGTAGTAGACTCTGAAACTTTAGCTGAACATTCAGGGGTGTGAGCTGCAGCCATGCAACTCATCAAGCAGGAGTGTTAGCACCATGTGATTACGTTGCATGGCATGCAAGGGTGCAGGTGGGTGCTGACAACTCAGGCGGTGCAGAATTGTGATTTGTGTTTGTTGAACGGTGCCATAATTCATGGCACCATGTTTGCTTCATTTCTATTATTAGTTCAGTCTCCGTTGTATTTAAAGGATCAATCGATCCTTTCTGAATCAATCAAGTATTTGGTTTTTTCTCTTCCTACTCTTGTGTTCGATCCTTTACACAGTGAGGATGCTTATGCTTAAGATTTACCCACTGCTCCGATCAAAGAGGTGAATACAAACACGACCTCGATTGTTGCAGTGAAGAGCAAACGCAACAGGCAATCACGATTTTTTCCACCCGGCCCTTCTGCTAGCAACGACTCTTACCACAGCATAGGAAACAGAATGAAAACTATAATTGACAATTAAGGGTGCTTTCCCATGAGATTGGCGACCTGAAAATCTGGGTCAGGTCAAAAACTTGAGCGCTGAGAAATGCTTCGTGATTACTTTTGATTCAGGTAAAAAACCTGAGTCTTTTGATTCAGGTCAAAAACCTGAGTCTTTGAGGTTGAGGCGCCCACGGGAACCTGCACGTCTTCATCTGGACCTCAACAAAACCTTGAGGTCGGAGGCCCATGGGAAAGCACCCTAAGGCCTGCACCAATCTGCAAAGGCACGGTTCTTGCTGTGTTGATATACACAGATCATAAATATTGCTGCCACGTTCAAGTGAGTAATGCAGTGTTTGCTTAGACCTCTTTTGCCTGGCTTTATGATGCCTTCGCCGCTACAAAAGTTCAGAATACTAGAAAATGTAACCATGTCTGGCTTTACACATGCATGCAGCATGTCATCAACGCATTGTATTGCTAAGAAATGTTGTTGCTAATGTGCATATGCTACTATCATTCTATTCCAAATGATTACATCTATAACTACCATTTGTGCCTCCTCTAACTTCCCGCTTTTGACATATAGATCCACAAGCCTACTTCCTATAGCGTTATCGAATTCTAACTCCCTTTCTATGATTAACTCATGAACATGGATGGCTCTCAGGCTACTACAACCCAAAAATTTAGAACTGGGCTGATGAAGAACAGAGTAAACAGAGTATTTTAAATCCAAAGGATTCTCATTTCAAGGTCTATTGCACTGCCTGGACCCAAATCAATGCTCACAAAGATCTTTTGAAGCCTTAAATGAGAGAAACAAAAAATCGATTCTGGAATCGATTCTGCTGTGGCACGTGAAAAGGCAGTTCGGCTTTCACGTCCTCTCTACAGGCTATTTCTGGAGATTTTCTGCGTTGTATGGAGTGGAAGCTTTGAAACGAAGATCAATGCATCTTTGTTTTTGAATAAATTATTTCAATTTTCAAAAGCTAGCAAAGAAGGTGATTGATAATGCATTAAAATGTCTGGTGAGCATATTGACATCTTCTGCCTCAGGTGCTCTGCAATCGACACTGAAAGTTTTATTTTTGCTTTTTGAAGTACACTCAAAGAGCCAAAGCACAGCCACGAAAAAACTCTCAAGGCATGAATTCCAGCCTCCATGGCTCAAGAATGCCCCCATCGGGCTATGTTGCAAAATTTGAAGTTGAGGAACCCAACCACATATAATCCTTCCATAACCTTGGCTCCTTTCTATAAATTTCTCTGATAATTTTTTCCACCACATTCTCATGCTCCATTCTCCATACCCATAAAATCAAGTATTGCAATTAAACTTCCGAATAAAATATATAAAACAGTGCGTGTTCTTTGTGAATTCAACCACTGTATGCATACAATTTCTTTTTCTATTATAAAATCTGGGATGAGAGGATCTACCAACGACCCCTTAATATAGTTCATAGAGCACAGTCATATTTGGACCTCTTTATACACAACAGAACAAGGAGCTTATGATATGTATTGTGTGTATAAATAACCTTAGTGGTTTTGTCACTAACGCTATTCATGTTCCATCTACGCAGATTCTAATTCCACAACAAAGGACAATGTCTGAGGAGGAAAGCAAGGGAAGAAGCCGCCCTAGGTACAAATAAACTAAAATGGCTTATTCTCTATTTTATATCTACACATTTATGGTGGTGCCAAGAGATATCGATACTTAATAGACTTTCAAAGGATAATATCAATGTATGTTCACTAAAGATTTTCATACAAATGCGTAATTAAGCTAATTTGTTTTATAGAAAGAAGAGCATTCAGGGCCATGTAGAAGAAGAAGAATCAAAGAGTCAATTAAGCCGTCGAGCCTATAAACGGCTACATGAGCAGAATAGAAAAGGCAAGCAAGCTAATAATAATCTATTGGACCTGCCAATAGATGTTGAAGATGAAAAGGTGACCCACATAAATTCATGCTTGTGATGCCTGCATCCTTTCTAATACAAAATATGTTGATCTACTCTAGGAAAGTATGTGAGCCGAATATTTCCCAAAATGCTCCAAAGAAAAGAGGCCGACCTAGGTAATTTTCATTTTTCCATTCTACTTTTTTCCTATTGTAAGCACATATAGCATTTTATCTTTGTAAGCAATTCATTATTACCTTCAATAGTTTTTTGAGCTCGATTCTTTCCAATACCTTAAGCCATATTGTAGTAAAAACAACCTTTCTAATACAAAATATATTGATCTACTCTAGGAAAGTATATGAGCCGAATATTTCTCAAAATGCTCCAAGGAAAAGAGGCCGACCTAGATAATTTTCATTTTTCCATTCTACTTTTTTCCTATTGTAAGCACATATAGCATTTTATGTTTGTAAGTAATTCATTAAATAAAATTACTCACAGAAGACCCACAACAAAGAGACAACATTCACCCCATATCGCGTGTTGACTTCTTTAGTCAGCCAGAAAAATGGCCATGGACAATCCACCGACGCCAACTCCCACTACGACCCGCGTATTCAACAACATTCAACAGCTACCTAGGACTCACACTAGACAAGATTGTGATTGACTTGCGTAGTGAAGTCTTCACACATGGACAACTTTACACAGCACTCACCCGCATACGAAAAAGAGACAATAAGACAAAGACTACAACCAATAAGCATGGAATAATTTAAGGGCTAAAATTAGCTATTTGGCAATTTTTTAGCATATTTTCAAAAAATGTTGGCTAAAATAATAATTTTAGCTTAATTTTTTTCGCGCCTACACTAATCTTCGATCTCTTTAGCCAAATGCTAGAAAGTAAGGGAGTGAAATTTTGTATTGTTTAGCTAAGCTATAAAAACTTTGAGAATGAATTTTGGGCTAGTTTAGCTAATATCGTTCTAGTTTATAAGAAATATACGATTAGTAATTTATTCTCTAGCATTTATGAAATAAGTAGACTTAGCTAGCTGGCATTGTTTAGAATGTTTCCACAAAGAAAATGACTAAAGTAAAGGAAAATAATTGAAGAAAAGTATAGTAATGTTAGCTTAGCCACACCACAGAAATTTTTGGAATGAATTTTGGGTTAGTTTAGCTAAACACTAGAAAGTATGAGAGAGAAAATGTGTAGAGTTTAGCTAAACTACAGAAAGTTTTACGATTAATATCGGGCAAGTTTAGCTAAAGCCATTATAGCTAATAAGAAATACATGATTAATAATTTATTCCCTGACCAACGTCGTCTACAAAGAACTCCTGCGTAGACGGAGCACCAGTCCCCTACAAGAACCGATGCTCCCTCTACACCGTGGGCAACGTGCCCATGGAGTAACCTGGGTTCAATTCCCAGGGGCGCGCAAAATCATTACCATAACATACTATACATACGTCCCTACTATTCTATCTGCTGCACACAACGTACTTACACACATACCACAACAAAAACGTTGGCTCCGCCAGCGCTAAATTCTTGTATACCTTTCTACCATGCTCTTAGTATGCCAATATAATCTTGATTATTTTCGAATCTCATAGGTTACAAACATGCATCTTAGAAGCGGTGGAGTAAACAAGGTGAAACCATTTATAGTACTGTGTTGAAGACTTGGGCGGTCATGATGTCAAAGCTCACCTAACATTGCGTAGGCAAGATTGTGACAGAGACAAATTCAATTTCCATATGCATTGGCAGTTGCATATTAGATCAACTGCTAGGGAACACAAAAACAAACATATTTTCTATACTAATGAAGGACCCTGTTCAGTTCTGAGATATTCTGCTAAGTGTAATCCAACAAAGACCTTCTTTATTAACTATGTTGGATCCATTATTAATTTCACTCTAAATAATATTCATAAGTGTTGCACTTATAGCTTGATGCAATATAATATGTTTTTGATCTGTTGTTCAATCATAAAGTATGTTTACTTTAATCAAATGTAATCCGTTTAATCGCTTTATACCCATGCAATATATGTGATATAGATGACAACTCTACTCACGATATCGTTTTTGTGTTACTTTTTCATTGCATCTAAGTAATTTATAAACAGATTAATGAACAATCTCTTTGTGTTAAACTCAATCCAAGTTTTCAACTATGACCTCACTAAAAAAACTCAATGGTTCTTTTCCAAGATGAGAAATTCCCTATAGATTGGGTACACATGTATTTACTGGATGTATTTATCATAAAAATATTTATTTATTTATATTTATTGCTCTCTTAGGGCCATGGAGCCTAGACACGTAGCTTTTTATAATTTTCATAATAGGATCGGTGTATGTTCCACCCTTAAATAGGATACCAATACTGTGGGTGGCATAGCCAACAATGAGTAGGAGTCTGAGTAGGAGTCTAGTGCGTGAAATGTGCATATGTCGAGCATTGCAAGAGTGTATGACACTCATCTTCTACACTTCCAGATGTACATACTTTGCAAATCCTAGCTTCTGCAGGATTCCTGAACCATCTCCTCGTTTCTATCTCTAATCTATGTGAACTCGTTCTATCCCTGGCAACGATTTTCTTATATGATTTGGAAATATCTAAATTTAGATACCCGTGGCTTTTGTATTCTATGAGATGATTAAGATTCATCTTATACTAAGACATCCAGCTGCCTAAAGCCGTCCATAAGCATTCAATTGCCAGCCATTCTAGAAGAGCCCTTGCAATGGTTTTATTACTCGACCAATTCAAATCCGACAAACCTCATTTGCTTGCCCAACTTTCTAGATCTTTCATTCATCCTGATTGTTCCGAGCTAAGCATAGCTTCGTAAGAGAGGCATTCTGCTGACTGTTCATTAAGCCTATATTTACTGATTGAAACAATGTTTCAAGCTCCAAAAGGAGCATTCCATCTTCAGCTTCAGCTTCTGCTAGATGGCATATGGGGCATGGGCTTTAATCCCCTATTCTTCCCGCAAAAACATCTTTTGGACGGATTCAGTGTGGCACCACAGCCTGGAAGATGTGCCCAGACCCCAAATGGGCAATGCCATAAAGCAATACTGTTTGAACCAAAGATTTAAACAACATTGTTTTTAGCCTCCATTCAGTCAACACAGCACAGCCTTATTGCATCTTGCAAGCATACTGTATAGTGTCGCCTTTCCTCCAGCAACCCTTCTCTTCACACGTTCCTTCCAGTTATATTTCGCCGAGAAATCTATGCCAAGATATTTGTAGCACTCTACTGTCTCCAATTCCTCTCCCTAATAAACTTTGGTCTCTCCCTCGTACTAAATTCACCTTCATTTGTTTTGCTGCACAAAACAGTCCCAAACTGGCCAAGTCTTTGCAGCATATAGCGAGAGCCCGATGATGTATGCGCCTAATTTTGTACCTGCCAGTGAATGTGCTTTCAACCAATCCTCTAATTCATCGATGAAGATCCTAAACAAAGTTGGAGACAATGGGTATCCTTGTCTCACTCTAATAGTACTCTTCACTACCGTGTTCAGTTCCCATGAAATTTTAATCAGCACCATCGAAAGCACCATCGAATACAGTTGAGAGACCGCCTCTCTGCATACAGTTGAGAGACCCCTCTCTAGTCTCATGTGGTACTCCAATTCGGGTCATTCTTCCACCTAATCCACTTCTGGGAACCGTATCAAAGGCCTTAGCAAAATCTATAAAAGCAATGCATAAAAGCAATAGACTCGTGAAAAAATATTCATGAGATCCCCTTTATCACTATCTAATAAACCTTGGTTTCAGTCCATTGCATGCAACATATGCAGAAGACATGTTTTGTATGTTTCAACAATAACACTTCATTTAGACATGCAATAGCAAACTTTATTTATATCCACTGTTACTTCCAACTCTTTGATTCAATCAAAACGAAACAAACTTCCTCAAAACGTCGAAAGTGATGTTAAATATTATCTACCAAAAGACGGAATAGAATCCGCCTTCTTATAAAGTCATTAAGAGTTGTTTGGATCATCAACTTAAATTGAAGGCAACATGAAGGCAACAGTTACTTAGTTACTTAGTTAGTTAGTTAGTTAGTTAGTTAGTTAGTGTGAACTATGAAACCTTTGATTTGAAAGATTTAAGGATGCTCAACATGCTGCTGCCGCTGAAGTAGCATTGTCTATTATTTGTAGTAGAAACGAAGTTGAAAATACGACCCAAGAAACATGTAGCTGAAATAATAGCTAACAACTTGGACATCAATGATGATACTAGCAATGATACTTACGACGCGATTCCTATGTCAACATAATCAGGGTTGGAAAATATGGAATATGCATCTAGCGTATAACGTTACATGTTTAAAATAAGAGATAATAATGAGGACACATAATATTGTCGATAAAGTAGCATACATGCCACTCTATTCCTATGTTAGCGTATAAGGGTTTGGAAAATGCGAATCTTGCATATAATACATGCATCTCGTCTCGCTGAACTAGTCTCTAAATCTTTGTTAGCAATCAATCAGGAAGTTTATAGGCTAGGTGGAGAGTAAAATCACGTTTTTGCTCCTGCTTTCTGTAATCCTTATATTTTCAGCACCACTTCCAAGAGCAACACCTTATATCCCACTAATTTCTAATTTATAGAAGCTATCAGCTCGCTTTAAAATATCATTATAAGGCAAGGTAGAATTTTGTTACGTATTGCGCACAAGGATTAAACATCTCTAGCTAACTATTTATTCTTTATATGGATCAGATGCCATAACTAAAGCTTCCGTACTTATAAGTCTCTCTCAATCTCTTCTTCTACCTAGCTTGTACTCTTCTTCTACCTAGCTTGTACTACAGGATCCAAATCAATATCTTCCAAACTAGGGAGAGTACTACAGGAGTCAAGTACATATTTACCAAAAGCTGCAGATATATCTTAAATGCTCAAAATCCTCTTGCAAGAATAGAGATGATGAGAAGAGAAACAAGAGTAACATGAGAAATCTGCCACATTCCTCAAAGAAGCTGCCATTGCCCCTAGATTTTGATCAAAACTGCAAATTAGTCAGCCAGAATATGAAACCAAAAGAGATGCTGCATTGTCGGGATGTGAAACAATCAGCCTGAAGCCAGCTAGACAACATAAGCCCAGCCACCAGACTTCCCCTCAAAAGCTTGGTTTATGATACGAAGGACTTATGATATGAAGGCGTCGTCCTGTCCACAATATATCCCTAGCTCCACAATATATTCCTAACTCGACAATCACAATTGATTCCATTTCTCTTAACGAATCTGTAGAATGGATTAAACTACTCTGTTCTTTTCAAGAAAACAAATCTAGACCTTTCTGCTAGCAAGAAAGAGCAAAAGGAAGAGAAGGAAATCAAACTGCTGTTTAAATAACCTGGAATAAGATAAGACTGCAATAAACCAAATAACTAGAAGCCTCTTTCCTCAAGAGCTATACATGATTTTGCTCCAGCTTATAGACACATATATCCTTTCGGTGTGTTCCTGTTAATTGAAAACAGATGATCTCTGCAACTTTTCAGGCCGATTCAATCGCGAAGATCCCGATTCACATGAGAAAGAGTCCATAAGACCTATTCCTCTGGCTGAAAATCAAGAAGATTGGGATTGCAGAAAAATCACAGAAATCTGTCAAGACTCTCCATGCTTGCAAGGAATCATAATGCATCTAATGCATTGGAGCAAAAAGATCCATGTTAGTGGATTACCTATAAGCTTTTAAGAAAACCGCCCCGAATAAGACTTCAAGAAAAAGAACCGACAGCCTTGATTTGTGCAAATCCTCTAAACTGGCAGTAAGAATCCCCAACTAGCCCTATGGATTTCGAAATCCCTCAAGGAGACCTGCAACAATGCCGGATTGAGAGAAGAGGAGGGCGGCCTCTCTTCTCTCACGCCGCTTTAGCCGCTACCAGTGCCAAGAACCATCGCTATCCCATGGCCTTACAACCCCTAATTATCTATTCTCCCTACTAGGCATTGAGCAAGCACCTTAGCTCTATGTATGCTTTCTTCTTATGATAATACAAGCATTTCATAACAACCAATTGGGGCAATGGGCAACTACATGATTGGGACTGCCAATGTCACTATCTTGATGATCCTTTGTAATTCCACATCTTCCCAATAATAGCAAGTATTAGCAAAAAGATTCTGCCTTTTGCAATTCAACTTCTATGCATGGCACTTTCTTGGGCAGTGGCATATAAACATGTCGTTGTCCCAAATGCTTAGCTTTATCAATTGGGGTTTATCCACTTGAATATCAAAAAATTATTTATCCCATTTTGGCGGCATCTCCAACCTCAAAGGATTCTGGGTGATCTTCTATAGTTGTGAAAGCAGTCCATCTATTCGTGCACAACGGACGTGTGTCCAAATGATATGCATCTAACATCTTTAGCTTCGCCCCTGAATTATCACTCGGTTTAGTAGGATGCACAATGGGACGATTCAGACAAGTAGACACCCTAAACCATTTTTTGCATCCTTGTTAAGTTCTATCTTTGTCCCGCCTAGGCCAATTCACATTATTATGAAAGTTGTTCAGGTCACAATTAATCATAGGAACAAGGTAAGTCTAAACTGCTCAAAATATCAAATGCTTAACTTCAAAAGACGTACCTTTGTATATTTTCTAGAGTCCAGTATTATGACCTGAAATAACATATGTGGTCCATTTCTAAGACTACCATAAGTTGTTAAAATAAACATGAAAGACTTTCAGTGTCAATAATTGCATCTAAAACCCGGGCTCCTTCCCTACGGGCAACCCAAAAAACATAACGAAACACTTAGAAGGGATATAGAGTGGTGCATTCTACAAATCCAATCCACCCGTAGGATTCAATTTTTGAAAGAGGTGTTCAAATAGTTATACTGGAGATATTTGCACTTTTAAGTGCTTAGCAACTACCAACATCATCAAGAAAGGTAATTAGACTAGGTGTATTAATTACTACAGCTTGGAGGAAAGCTAGAATTTGCTTCACAATGAGCCCATTGATAAGGTCATTTTCAATTTGCTGAACTGCAATAGTTAATGATATTATTGTGAGAAAGGATTCTTTCCTTATATTCCTGACGCAAACCCATCCAACACTTGGTAAATACCAAAAGATGTGTCCACCGCACTCCAAATCAAGAGCTTTGTGTCTACAAGAGGACTTATTCGGCCTGAGACTTAGAGTAGACATGCTATTTTGTCAAGTGCAAAGGAAAATTCAATACCTTACAAATATCAGTAATAAATTTGATAAATCTTGTTCTATCATACATGTCAATGTTTGATTTGAAAAGATGCTGTCCACCAGACTTCATATCAAAATCTTTGTGTCTACAAGAGTACTTATTCAGCTTGAGACTAAGAGTAGACATGGCTATTTTCTCAAGAGCAATGGAAAATTCAATACCTTACGAATATCAGTCATAAATTCATGTTGATGTTTGTCCCACTTCAGCAATAATGTTTGCCATATTTCTCTTCTGCAAGCAATTACATATACAAAGTAAATAAACAATTCCTGAGGAAAAAGAATACAAGTTACATACTCCAGTGGTTGAGGTTCTTTCTTTGTATATTATTCATCTTAACCATGCGATGTCTCTTCACCATGTCTTCTGCTTCTTGACAGGTCACCACTACCCCTAATGCTATAAGAAGGGCACAGATAACAGCTACACTACGACCATGTCCTGTAAAAATAATTGTATTAGACAAATGGGAAAACATGGAGACAGCCAAATCTAGCATATAATAGCTGCATGAACAGAGATTTCTCTGTGCCATACAATAGAATCTTAAAGAAGAAGCTAGTGGTATCGTAGAAAGTCATGTGTAGATTGACATGACTATAGACCTGCTTTTCCTCACCTATATACAGAAAGAAAAGCTGAATGTCCCAATAAACATAGAATACACGATCACACAACGATTTGCAGGTGACATATTATTTATGGAACCTATAATGTTCAAATGGACCGAGGGAAAACTAAAGAAAGGCCCCTTTTTTTTTTGTTTATTTACAAAATTACTTCCCTTGCTTAAGTTATGTTTAACCTGCTCACAACACCTTCATCTAATCAGGGTGTTAAGAAAAATATGGAAAACAATGTTGTTTCCTAGTTCAATATTTGTTCTATGCCCTAGGCCAAGACAGGAGAACAATGCTTGATCTTTAGTAAGTAATACTCCCAGGAAAAATTAGGTGTTATGTGCAAGAAACAAAGGAAGAAAAATAAAATAAAATCAAACATTACCTGAAGCACAATGGACAAAAATGGGACGTTTCTCAGATCTTTGCTGGATCGCCCATCTCACAGCAGACTCTATACTTTCAGCAGATGGACACCTAGAATCCCATGCAGGAATGTATATATAAGGGAGGCCCTCTATACACTTCGTCTTTGGAAGTTCGCAAGTGCAATCTATCACAGCTGGACTACCTGGAGGCACATCAGCTGCTACCATAGGCCATCCTCCCACAAATAATCCATCACAAATCTCATCATATACATGCTCATTCCTCTTCAACCTTTTGTATTTGACGCTGGCTTGAACCAAGCAATGATAACCATAGAAAAACAAATATGGCCACCAGGAAAATGATCCATCCTGCTTCTTCTTAAGAAGATCAGTGTAATTGATTGATGGGTGAGAGCAAACTGCTACAATGAATCCTGTTAGGGATAAATGAATGAGGAGGAATGAAATGAATAGGCTGATGGATGGAGTAAGAAAAAAAGAAGTGTTTCTGAAAGAGAGCGCAATTGCAAGAGCAATTGCCAGAATGAGGACTGCCCCAGTACTTACTACTTTGGAAATCGCCATAGTTGCAAGATCCGTCTTATGCACCAACCTGTGAACTGCAATATCTGCGGCAAATTGGTGAGTAGACGATTAATCCAACTACCTCACCATGCCATTATGCCTTGGCAAATAGTTGCAGAAACATAAGCAACCCTAATGTTTTTGTAGAATATCTCATTCCGGCTGTGGCATCTGGATCACCTGGAAGAACTGTGCATATAGCACATAAGCAACAGATAATGAAACGCTATTCAAAGGTCGCTCAAATCATAGACAGCCTCTTCAACTTAGGGGCTTTTCACACGACAGTCTTATTTTATGACTGTCTTATTGTGATAAAACAGCATTTTAAGCTCCACATCAGACTTAGGACGTGTCTTAAGAAAAACACTTTCACACTGCTTTAAAATAAGACATGTCTCATAGAATAGGATATGTCTTATATTTCCTGTTTTCACACTACTCTGCTTCGTGGGAAAGAAGTGAGTGAGTCTCTGTTTTGACAGAAAAAAATTCTGTTCCGAAGATCTAAAGGAGAGTGGGTTATCAAATCGCTTCTCAAATCAATTATCTTTTAAAGTTTAACCACAGCTGTTTTGAATCGATCCTCAGAGGGTATAATCGCAGTACTTTTTGCACTAAAATATCATGCCGAACAATCCAAAGCAAACACCTTGTATATGTATTAGACATGCAGACCCAAATCCGGAACTGCAGACCCAGAACTGTGTAGGAGTTGCGCAGACAAAAAGATCCCACTGGAGCACAAAAAATAGCTAGAAAATGTCGGAGTGCACTTTTTTATTCACCACAGAATAAGAATCTGCTTCTTACAAAGAGGATTTTTGCAACGAATTGCTATGAAAAATCTGAAACGAATTATTATGACGAATTACTATCCTTGAAATCTTGACTCCCTTTTGAAGCTATGGAACATATGCGCTGAGGCAACGGCATGGAACATATCCGCTGAAGCATGGAACATATCCGCTGAAGCAACGACAGAACAAAATCGAAGTCCTAATTTTAGGACTGCCCTTGAAATCCGGTCAGCAAGGGTCGTAAAAAGTGGTTGCCTTATTTTGTGGCGGGGCATTTCCCCCCGAAGAAAAAAGAGACGCCAATAGTTGTACGGACACTAAGGCCCGGATTCCAACTGGGCCGACAGTCGAATCCAGGGAAAACAAGTAAGCTACTGACGCCGCTGTTGGGATTCCACTGTAGGGTGGAAATTCTTGAGGTGGAGTCAGTTAAGAGGATTTTTTATGACAGGCGATGTTGCCCGCCAGATGGCTGGCAGATGCAGGAAAAGTTGCTAGCTAAGCTGAGAAAGCTTCAATCTGAAAACTACCTTCGACTTTTGTGGAATGCTGATTCCGGCACTTTGGATCAAACAACCTGGTATTTGTTGCAAGCAAGATTAAAATCTGCCGGCCTTGTGGAATCTGGCCCTAAATAAGACATTTGCAGCAGGTCACAACAGGGTTGCCTAACCCGAGGTGCACATTTGCAATTCTAGCTATGCCATGTGTTCTACCACGTAAGCCAAAAAAATCATGTCTATCAAATCCTTTATTTTGAACATCTACGGTTGGGGAAATTCAAGAACTCGAGAAAATCAGTCTCGCTCCAGAAAATTATTCTTACTCCAGATACCGAACTCTTGCTGCATGCAGCATCGTGAATAGCATCTTGGCTTTTGGGCTCCAATCTTCTGTGGTCATTTTCTTTCTTAGATTCTAAAGCATATTTTGTTTCCGAGTTTCTACCATCGCCCACCTCTTGCTTATGTTTGGTGTTCTGACCATCCTTGTTTCTAGGGTTCGAGAAGCTTCTGGAGGCGGAGCCAGCTCCCTTGCAATGGTGGTCGGCAGCCATTGCATGCAACAAAAATATAATAGTGTGTGAGCATTTGTGTTATCAACATTTGAGCATGAGGCACAATAAAAGGGTTCTCTGGATAACTACAAAGCAGGTAAGTCCCAGTAAAAAGCATTGTAGGATAAGTTAGAATAAGGCTTTCGATTTGCACTTGCGGCATCAATAAAGAGGCAATTGAGGGGGCTAGATCTGGCAGCAAAGTCCATGGCTAGCGAAGCGGAAATAAATTTCGTTGTTCTGCGAAGTTTTATTGTTCTGGGACGAGCAAACAACAATCAAATAACATGTGGAACCTCGGGCAAAGTTAATTACAGGCCAAGGGTTGAGAGGTAAGTGGAGCTTGCAGCAAAGAGGTCTTAATTCGAGCATTTACTATTATGGAAGGTGCTATTGTGAACTTTCGAAGACCACATTAAAGTGAGCAAAAGGTTCGAGTCTGCATTTGAGTCTTTTGTGTTGTGGAATATGTCCTAAACTGTTTTAAATTGATCCTTGTCATTGGAGTAAAACTGTGCACTTTAGTTTATTCATTCTAGTAATGGCATATGTAGTAGTCTTTCCAAAGCAGTAATTTTTGGAATGTGTTGAAGTGTAGAACCTAATGCATTCTTTGTTATTAATAGCATGTTGGTTGTTGCAACAACACCATTTGTCATGGGAAGTGGTCCACTGATTCATTCGAGTTGCTCGGGTTGGTTGTGCAGGCACTATGATGGCAGTAGGCTCGGCAAATACATTTAATCAGGTTGGTTTCTCAAATACAAGTAACTGTACAGACGAGTTTTCCTTCCATTGTTAAAGCAAGAAAATGAAGAAAAGTAAATTGTGGGAGGAAAACAAACTGACCGAAGTTGTGACATTTTGCAATACAGGAATTTGTAACGCTTGGTTTGATGTTGCATGTTTACTTAAGGCAACAACGATATTTATCCCCTTTGCTATTATAAATTTTCTTAGAATCTTTTCCAGCCCTGTCAAATTCCCAGTAGGGAAGCACTTCTTTCAAGAATGATTAAATGAGAGTAAGGTTTTCTGTTATTTGGTTATAGTTCTACTGTCTGTTTGCTTGGAAATCCTTGTCAACCAAATGCGTTGCTATGCTAGACTGGCTGGACATGTTTAAACACTTTAAATGAGATGTAGATGAGTTGTAGACATTCTCTGATAATCTTTTGTTTTTCCAAAATCGATGCATTTACTACAACATACATCTTCTAATTTATGAACTGACGGCTAGGACAAATAGAAAACCCAAGTAATTCTGTTGGCCGATCGCGGCCCTAACCATTCCGACCTAGAGGTGACCAGATGTCATTCATCGTCTTGAAAAGGGACTGGTCTCTGCACATATGAACCTAACTTATATGGGATGTATGGACACTATCCTACAATATTCAATCAGCATTTCTAGAATCTAAGAATTCTAGTAAGCTCTTTTACTGTCCTTCGTTAAAGGAGGTGAACATAGACTCTACGAGCAGGTAAAGCCCAGGTGACAAACAATCAATTTACCAGCCTCCACAGAAAATAGAGGGGCAATGCAAGCATGTCTGCACAATCTTAAAAGTCTAAGAATTAAATATCAAATTTAATTTCAAGTATATCATGCCTGCAAGACTAGACTTTTAAGTGGTCTGCCATAATTATATATCATTCTTGAACTAGTTATTTTGAGCAGGCAATGTGTTTGAAATGTGCCTTTTAATTCACACGTAACAGTCAGTCCTTGTTGCTATTGCCATGTTTCCTTTTTAGTAAGCCCATCTTTTTGTTTTCTTTTGAAAGCAAAGCATCAATGTCATGCAAATTATACTTATACTGTTTCACTTAGACAATCCTGGAGTTTCCAGTTTAAACAAGATGTATGATAATATACCAGGCTGCTTCTATGTTGCGCTTGCAGAAGAAGATCGTGTTTTTGCACGCTCCTATTTTTTTGCATGCTCGTGTCAAAAGCCTTGCCAGAATTTCTCTAAGTTATTTGCTTGCCATATTTTCAATACAGCCCTACATGTAAGCTTCTGGCCCACTTACTTTGTTGCTTCTATGTCTTTTAAGATTTTTCCCACGAAGGAATCTATAGGTATAGTACTAGAATTGATTTCCTCCAACAAGCACGTGCAACCGATCATGGTCTAGCATGGTTGATTTAATAGGACAGTATCGAACTTTGTGTTACTTAAGTTTACTGGATCACTTGTCAATTGATAATAGATGAATGTTGACATGGATGTACTAGCTTTCTTGCTATTTTGGAAATGGCCATGTGGATTTGAATACACAATACGAATTAGATATTGGCCTAAGAATATTGACAAAGTCCTTGTTCTCCAGTGTATACCTAATGATATTGACTTGAAATGTGGTCTGACACATACTGATCATGGTAATTTCACTATATGTGATGGCAGAATGAAGGACCGGGCAGCTAAACTTTCAATTTTCCGTCCTAAAGGGATATTGCTAAATTGTAAAGGTAAAATGCTTATCAACCCTAAGGATCACTCATTTGTTTGAAACCAAGTAGCAACTGGAATTCCAGAGTTTGGGCTGAAGCAGTGAACACATCTTGTTGTGTGCAAAATCGAATTCCCACATCTGCAAGACCAAATAAAATTCCAGAAAAAGTTTTGAGTGTGGGTGTTTATCTTGTAGTTTTCTTCTAGATGATGATCGAAGAAAATTGGATGGCAAAAGTGAGGAGCATTATTTAGTTGGATATTCTGAAGAAGCTAAAGATTTTCGTTTGTATAATTTAAGGAAGCAGGATGCCCACATATCACGCAATGTAGTCTTTGATAAGATATGGTTGTACAGGAGAGATCCAAGTTCAATGAGTAAAGTTGATGAAGAATGGATTCCTATGGATTGCTTGAATCAAATCCATTGGAGATCGAATTTGAAGATGGAAATGAGGAGCAAGATGGTGTACTAGAAGCTGTTGATGGTGATGTACCATTGTACTTTCACCAGATGTTCAAAGAAAATGGTATCATGTTCCCGAACAGTTGTATGATCTTGAGTTGCATGGTCATGGCAAGTCGGCAAAGCAACCATCAAAGATGCTTTGGAAACCTGGTGAATCCCGAAAAGAAGTCACTAGTGCATGTTTTCTAGTAACTGCGCCAATATTGTACAAGGAGCCAGTGAAGTCGAAGGATGCTGCTAAATGGCGAGAAGCAACTCATGCAAAATATACAAGTTTGATGGAGAACAAGACTTGAATGTTGGTAGACTCTTCTCTAGATACTCATATGATTGGTTGTAAGTGGGTTATGGTGCAAAAACTTGATCCTAATGGCAAGGTGGAGATTGATTCAGATCAAGGCAAAGTCAACTTGAACCAACGTGGTTATGTTGAAAGATGATGGAGAAATTTAGAATGCAGACTTGCAAACCTGTGGCAACACCAATTGTACCAGGTCCTATTTTATCAATGCAAATGAGACTTAAGATGTAGGGAAGTATGAACTATAAAGTGATATTGAAGACACTATACCGAAGCAAGGATGTCAAGGACATGTTAATGTCTATGGAAGATTCCAAGACGTTAGATGAAGCTGTCAAGTTTGCAATTCATTGTGATAACCATCTTTTTTATCGTGGGCAAGAAAGATGAAATCAACTTGCTTCTCTCTGCAAACATCAGTGCTGCCCACGTCCTCTGAATCAGATGGCCATGTACCCATGCAGGTTGATCATCCTTTCTTTCAAGGATCCTTATCTTCTGCGGAAAAACAACATTGAAGGGAGTCAAATCTATGTCTTTATCACGGAGATTTAGGTCGCATAGTTCATGAATGTTCAGTAAAGCGATCTAATCAGTCGGGAAACATAAGGGCTAGTCCGAGTAGTAAGAGACTCTCTATGGTTGGCTGACATTTGTCACACTCCTTCCGCATCTAGCGAAGGGTTTATTCTCAGCAAGGATTTTTTTTTTTTTCCTTTATCATTAGAGTCAGAGATTGAGAAGTTCGATGCTTTGGCACAATGCAATAGTGATGTGAATGCTTGTGTTATGGATAATGTGTTCGCTTCTAAGCACGTCATCTCTAGAATCAGGCTTGAGTATCCTAGTTTTGTTGGTGTGATTGATGGACGTGAGATCTCCTCATGCGCAATCACAAAATATATTACAGAATGTATTACTGCGCAGACTGGCATTGAAAATAAGAATGGTCTCCTGGTTGCAGACAAGCGTATGCATATTGTTTTTGGTTATTGTGTAGATGTATTTACAATTTAATCTTTGGGCATATACGTCGATCATCAGCTTAAAGTCATGCTTAGTCAGCATAAGGCTACAAAAAGAAAGACAAAATGGGTAAGAATCAACATGGTATTCTAGTCAATTTAATCTCGAACAACTCATTTCTTTGGGAGATCTCCACGTTAAAAGATGACAGAAAAACGGAGAAAGATGTAGGCATAGGGTTGAGAACCATATTTTAAACTATCTTTTCTTATTGATTGTTGATGTTCTAAACTATCTTTTCTTTTTGGAGGACCCTACGATGCTTAAACATATCGTTATTTTTTGTCACGAACAAGAAATGGTGTCAATAAAACATATGTAACAAACTAGATGTCGTACATAACATGGTGTATATGAGGCACATTGTGTTAAAATAGGGTCAAATAATGCAAAAATATGTAGTGGTTGAAAATACGTAGTATGTCAAATAATGCAAAATAGGTAGTGGTTTAAAGCAAAATAGGTAGTGTATTGGTTGAAACAATCGTTTCAATGTGGTGTACCTCTCTAAGGTAAAATCCAGGCTTTGATTTTGAAATTTTGAGTTTTGGAAAAGCATTGTGGATACGGAATCAAACTGCTTATGGCAAATAATTTCACTATGTGGTGCTTATTTATTTATTTATTTTTGTAGTTCTTGTGCATGTCACTGTGTTAGCTTTCAATTTTGAGTTTTGGAAAAAGCGTCGTAGTAGCACTTTATTGTCTATACTCCGTTAGAGACGATACTCGAATATCCTGATCTATAAACATATAATAGATTATTATAATAGGATTTTTGGCCTGACACTCTGGTCACCTCAAAGAGAAATCATACTTATCACATTCAAAGAAATGAATATCTAAGTCTGCAAGCCATTCAAATACTTGGTAGCCTTCACCGTTTTCACCGTTTTCCCTATGGCATTAGTATATCCACTGCTAATAGCTGACATTTCCTGTTTTGAAGATGTTCTTTTCTGGACTGCAGAGTCAAAATTCCCATGTTCTTCAAACTGGCTATTGCCATTTCCTATAGGCAAGGTTTGCAAGCAGAAAGACCAGACAGAAAAGGTGCTTCACTGTTCAAAAATAGAAGCATACCTTTGCTATATGTCCATCATGTTCGGTACGTGTCGTTCAATTTCTTCCATTTTGCTTTCCATTTTTTAACCTCAAGCAATGTTTGCTGCGACAAAACAAGAGAGTGGACACAAAACAAAATGTCACATTTAACCCATTTATAAGTAAAAGGCTGAAATGAACAAAAAACATGAGATAGCCAAGGCTGAAGTGAACGAAAAGCATGAGATAGCATGCCTCTGATTCGGTGCAATGCTATCTCATGCTTTTGTCTTGTCTTGCTCATTGAGTCCCAAAGTTCTATAACCTGTAGCAAGAATTAATTTCGGTTAACTTGAAATATGTTTCAGATTGATTTTCTTAAATTTGAGATCTTACCAGATGGGCATGCTTCTGTTTAAGACACTGCAGATTTGGTGGAAATTGAGACTCTGTTTCGGCAACTGATACTCTGACTGCTTTTTTGTCTGTAATATTTTTTTTCCAAGGACAACCACCTGTATCTGGAATGGCATGCTCATCTTTTTCCATAGTTCAAATGATGGGAAACCAATGCACAAGCTGAGGAAGCAACTTTCTGTCTCAATGGAAGAGAATAAAATCATCCTGCAATTATCTTGCTTAGGCAATCCATTCATTACTTTTCATATCCGAAACCTGTTTCATCTTATCTTGCTGACCTTAAGCAATTGTCAGTGCTTGTTGGTTGGCTTCAATCAAAGTCTTCATGCTCAACAACTATTCCTTGATGCGAACTGAAAAGAAAATAAAAGAAAACTAGTCCTAAGAAACTATAAACCAATTATTTGTTTGAAGCTGCAAAACTCACTGATTTCATGAGAAGACGCTGGAATGTCGACCATCTGAAAGAAATCCAAGAATACAAGAATAAGGCAACAGGCAAGGGAAATCCAAGAGCAAGGCAGACGAAACGATGGAAGGCGAAAGGACCAAAAACCCTAAACCCGAAACCCTAAACGATAGGAAGTGGGAAATATAAGGGAGAAGGATGAAGGCGAAAAGGAGAGAGGATGGGGCTGCACAGGAAGAAAGTGATACTGCCGATGGGAGCGGCCAGCTTCATAAACGGAAGGGGAGGGGAGGACCTGAGGAGGTTGAAGTCCGGCCTCAAGGGCATACTGCTTCTGAACGTGAAGGATCTGAGAGCTCTGATCATCGGCACCAAAAAAGACAGCATCCAAATCCTGGCCTCCGCCATTGAAGACGCCGTTGTCTCGTTTCTCAGCAAAGGAGACGAATTCGATCTCCCTCATTTTTCCCTCCTCTGCTTCTCCAGCCAGCCCCCCATCTCCACCGTCCTTCTTGCCCGCGTGGACAAATCAACGGCTCCTAGCCTTCGCCTCTTCACCGATTCCTTGGATCCAGATTTCGAGTGCCAGTTCTATACCTGTTCTGGATTTGGATCTGCTTCCTCTGACGTGGCTGCCACGCTGGCTGCCAGCTCGCTTTCAGAGACTCGGTTTGAGGCCTTTGGATCCCTTGACTCCTCTCATTACCGGAAGGATCTGATCGACGGCCTGATTTCTGCCACCAAGACCGGCGCCGCGCAGTTGGCTAACTGTAGCATTGTGGTGGATATCGAAATGGGCAAGGCTTTGTTTTTTGACCAATCTCCTGGATCATTGGATCGTCCAGCTCGCGGCGTCAGCATATCCACTCTCCGCCAGCATTATTTTTCTGGCCTCTGTGGTCTCGCCACGCGGCAAAATATCCAGAGCCTTGTAGATTCTCTCAGATCCTCCTCGTACGAACTTTCTCAAGTCAAGTATGAGGTTGATGTCCATGCCATTGACCTGGAAGAGGAGACTAAGTACCATGTTAGGGTTTACCCCGACCCTGCTGACGTGGAGCGTGTTTTTGCGAAGAAGCCTGATTTCTTAATCCCTCTTGAAAATCCCAAGGACCTTGCTCCGTTTGTCCCTAAGCCCATCAAGTTTATACTGAAGGAAAGGAAACGAGGCTATGTTTCCTTTGTCGGCCAAAACAAATCTGTTGATCTTAGACTCTCTATGAGAAGTGTGCTTCCTTCTGGTGAACCCTACGCTCCTCAGGAACTCCCTTATTGGATCGAAGAAGCCATGGAGAATTCTAAAGCAGGCTTTCTAACCTTTAGTCCAGAGAGTACATGTAAAGCTTGGATGGTTGAGTATAAAAAGCGTTTCATCTTTACTTCCAAAGACATGCAAGTTTCTATTACTGCGATTGCCAATGGTAAGTTTCCTTTCCATACTAAGCATTACTGGGAAGTAGCTGTTGAGAACATGGAACTTCGTAGGGTTTGCAAAGGAGGAGGAGAAGTTATGAGGAATTCAGATGGAGCCACTTTTGTCAAGCTTGTTGATGATTTGGTTGTTGAAGCTAGTAGGCTTGCTCTCCTTATGGGCAACTTGCCCATTTAGCTGAGGTTGGGTTTATATTTTGAAAGTACTCATGGGTCGTGCTATTTCTTATATATGCGTAATAAATAATATATATGTACAAAGGTTGAACTTAACAACACTCATGTTATTTAGCTTCACTTTAATATTATGTTCTTTAAACGCTTGTTTTTTTATTGCGTGTTTTTTGCCCTTGGATATACAAATGTTTCACATGATAGCCTATTCCCTTGGTTTTCTTATGGAAAGCACTTCCATGTGTGTGAAGGTAGGATATTGGTATTACAAACCATAGAAACTAAAACTTCTCAACGTAGGAACTAAAACTTCTCATGAAAAAAATCTTATATTTGTGCAATCTTATATGAGCGCAAAATCTTATATCTGTACAATCTTATATGGGCACCCCTTTTACAAAAGAAGTTACACAACTACATACAGAGTTCTAGCATTTCGTATTTTATTGTTGAAGTGTAGAAAAAAAATGGAACCATTGTTCAACTCCTTCAAACACAACATTTAGAGGATTGTCTTAAATTCTTCACACGAACATGAAAAAAACTCATATATTTTCTAGCTCGTTTCTATCAAAGTACGGGGATTTGAATCCAGCTATTGCCAAAACAGATGCTTCATTTTACCTAGAACAAACATAGTAATACATGAGGTAATCCAAAAGCCAAATAGAGGTTGATCTACTACCAAATTAAATTTAATTCCATAACAGCCCAAAAGATCGCCATAGCCATGACTTCTTCGGAAGGCTATAGCCTGCTCCAACATCGCCTTCTCCTGTATGCCTCCATGCTTGCACCTATAAAATCAAAACCACCGAAAAAAGCCCCAAAAAAAAAAAAAAAAAAAAGAAAAACGGGAAAAAAAAGGGGGAATGTTGCTCTCAACCAAGTAAACAAGCATTTTCACATTACAAATATATGATTTACAATACATTTTCTTTATTAGAAAGAAAAAACCATGTCTGTGTCTTTGGTGTCTACTTGGACAAGGCATCCTTTCGGTAGCTCAATGCATTTCTCGAGCTATAGGTTTGTCTGAAAACTCTTTATTAATTTTGGAATTTTAGTAGCACTTTTAAATTGTACGTAACATTTCTATTCCATTTTTGCAGGAGTACCATGAAAGTCAAAACCATTGTAATGGCAGAAAAGGGCATGGACATCATGAAATCGGGCAAAAGGAGGGAGAGGGATGTCAGTATTTTTCTTTATCATCTCGCTATTGGCATTTCCAACGTGCCGAATTAGGGTTTGGAGGTCTTATCAATTTATATCATTAGCACCTCAAATCTTGCATGCAGTTCATTCTCAGAATCAATCTAGCCCTCAAATACTCCAGATCACTAAACTGGACATATCTCCCACCATGAGATATGTGTATAAAGCTTGCATGCGAGGTTCTAAAGGGAGATTTGAATGTAGATTCAAACTAAGATCCAGATACCTTGCCTCTTCTATCTAAACATCTTATGTTTGGGCTGGTTCTTGCTCTTCCTTATTTGTTGTTGCCGCTTGTTGCTCTTTTTTGTCTATTATTGCATTCTAGTTATTGCATTATCTCCATCTTCATGAAATTAAGAAGAGGGCGAGTTGTAAGCAAGGCTGGGGAGTCTGTTCCTCCTCTAAAGACTAAGAAGTGGAGGAGAGCCAATGAAGTCATGATGTTAGAACATGCTGAGGATGCTGCATATAATCCCAATTTTGTTGGCAATAAGAGGATAAGATGCCAAAAAAGGGGGCAGTTGACAATGGAACAAATGGAAAATGCACAAGAAACCCATGATGATGGAAGTATTGAGCATTAGAGGAGGCTACTGGACACTTTGGTATTCCGGCTAGCACATTGAGGATTTGGCTTTATGGAAGAAGCACACAAAAACTTAAACTTAGGTATGAGAAGGAACTTGTGGCTTGGGTGCATTCACAAGCAAGTGAGGGAAGAGGAGTAACCATTGATGGCTTATGTAAGAAGGCAAGGGAGCTTGCTGCAGGTGGAATCGCCCTCTGGAAGGATGGCATGCCTGGAAGATCATGGTGGATGGCCTTTAAAAGGAAGCACCCGAGTGCGACTTTGAGGAGTCCTGAGACATTAGATTTTCAAAGAGTAAAGGCATTGAACACAAGTAACTTGCTTGCCTTTTATACCAACTTAAGAAACCTTATTGAAGAGCTACAACTGACCTCAAGTGAAATTGGATTGCATGTTCTACAGCTACCTCCACATACTAGTCATGCACTTCAACCCTTGGACATGAAAACATACTGCTTGACAAGGATGTGATAAGGGAGTGGGTAAAAATACATTTTCGACATAAAGCATGGTGGAGGGAAGGCACTAAAATGGAATACTATCACGCTTCTATGAACCCAGAACTAAGCCCCAGGAAGGGATATCAATGCACCAGAGGCACACAATCTGCAGATATCTTCAAAGGTCACATCATTTGGAAGTTGAGGTTGGGCGTTGGGGTGATGAACCTTGGGAGGAGGGCACAAGGGATGTGAAGAAATAGAGGATGAAGCACATATTGTTCTATATTGTCTGATATATCAAACCTTAAAGGATCGAATGAGGTTCTATAACTTAAGATTTTATAAGGTTTAGGGTGTGTATTCATATAATTATACGTATATAAGTTTATTAATATTTAGGGCCTACATATTTGGAGAAATTTGTGACAAAAATGTGTGAAAAGTAACCTACAAAATATACCCAGTGTGAAAGACTCTCCTAGATTCTTAAGATTCTACAAAAAACTATCCCAAGATTCCTCTACATTTCTCAAGATTCCATATATATTCTCCTCGATTCCCTTGGATTATATAAAAATTCCTCAAGAGTCTCTAGGATTCTATTAAGATTCCTCTAGACTATAAAAGATTATCTCAAGATTCCTTTAGATTCTCCAAGGTTCTTTGTAGATTCTCCTACGTTCCCTTAAATTCTATAAAGGTTCCCTTTCTAAGATTTCTCAAGATCCTCAAGGATTTTAAGAATATTTTCTTAGATTTCTCTAGACTCTCAAAGATTCTCCTGAGATTCCCCAAGATTCTATGTACCTTCTCTTAGATTCCCTAAGATCCTACGAACATTTTCCTAGATTCTCCAAGATTCCATCAAGATTCCTCTAGATTGTCAAAGATTTAATGAAGATTCCCTTGGATTCCTCTAGATTCGCAAAGATTCTCTTTTGATTTCTATAGATTCCAACATTGTCTTGAGATTCTTTTAGATTCTCAAAGATTCTAGGAAGATTCCCATAGATTCCATTAAGATTCCAAGATTCACCAACACATACAGTGTGAAAGATTATCTTAGATTCTTAAAATTCTACAGAGATTCCCCTAGATTTTCAAAGATTATCCCAAGATTCCTCTACATTTCTCAAGATTCTATGTATATTCTCCTAGATTCCCTTAGATAATTGAAAGTCCTAAAGGTTCTCCAGGATTCTATTGAGATTCCTCTAGATCATAAAAGATTCCTATAAATTCCCCAGTATTTTATGTAGATTCTCCTACAATTCCTCAAATTCTATGAAGATTCCCTTAGATTCTCCAAGATTCCTCCAGATTCTTTCAAGATTCCCATAGATTCCCATAGATTCCCCAAGAATCTATGTAGATTCTCGTAGACTCTCTAAGATCCTATGAAGATTTCCTTAGGCTCTCCAAGATTCCATCAAGATTCCCCTAGATTCTCAAAGTTTTAATCAGGGTGCCCCTAGATTTCCAAAGATTCTCTCAAGATTCACATGATTCCCCAAGATTCTATATAGATTCTTCTAGATTCTCTAAGATCCTATCAAGATTTCCCTAGATTCTCAAGTACTCTATGAAGATTCCTCAGATTCCCATAGATCCTCTTGAGAGATTCTCAAAGATCCCAAGAAGATTCCCCTAGAGTCTCTTAACATACCATAGATTCCATTAAGATTCTAAGATAAGAAGATTCTTAGGATCCTATCAACTATGACGGAATAGTGCCAATGTACCACTCATTGGAAAGCTCTCGGCGAGAGGAATCCAATGGCATGGGTTACACCTGAATCCGACCCCTCTAGTGCAAGTTACGGGCCTTTGAATGCGATTAAAAAAAGGAAGCTTCCTAGAAAGTCCATCTAATAAATGCTTTGCCACCTCATTACATTAATATTAATGAGGATGCCACCTCACCTCGTTTAAAAGAAAAAATGTAATTTAATATAAAAACTTAATGGCTAGGATTTATCCTAACCTTTTGATCTAACGGATAAGATCTGCTACACCATATCACCTTTAAGGAACCTTCCTTGCACCTTCCCTATAAAAATCAAAAGCTATGATTTCGTCTTCCCCTTTGATCCGACAGTTCGCGGATGGGGTGCATGCCCCCATGCATGCCCATGCATGTATACACATCTAAATATGTGACCAAGATTTAAAAGACTATCCTAAGATTCCTATAGATTCCTCAAGAATTTATCCAGATTCTATTAGCTTCCCTTACATCTTATGAGGACACCCCAAGGTTCTTAAATATTCTCTTAAGAATCCCATAGATCCCTCAAGATTCTATGTTGATTCTCCTAGATTCTCTAAGATCCTATGAAGATTCCCCTAGATTCTCAAAGATCCTTTTGAGATTCCACTAGATTCCCTAAGGTTATATTGAGATTCCTCAAGATCCCATGAACATTCCTCTAGATTCTTTTAAATTACCATAAATTTCGTAAAATTCTAAGAAGATTCCTTTATATTCTCTAAGATTCCCTAGATTCTCAGAAATTTTACGAAGATTCCCATAGATTCCTCTAGATTCCTCTAAGGTTCCCATAGATTCTCCAAGATTCTATGTAGATTCTCCTAGATTCTCTAATCCTATGAAGATTCCCCTAGATTCTCTAAGATTCCATTAAGATTCCCCGAGATTCTCAAAGATTTATGAAGATTCCACTGGATTCCTCAAAGATTCTCTTGTGATTCCTATAGATTCCTTAAGATTCTATTGCCATGCATGCCCATGCATGTATACACATCTAAATATGTGACCAAGATTTAACCCCTGAAATTCGACGGCCCAGATAGAAAGGAGCAACCGATGTGTCCCACACATCAAAGTGTGTTTATATATACAAGAAATTTATCGCGGCGGCCAAGGCCGCCGCGAACATTTCTCTTCCCAACCGGCTCACTTCTTGGTTTGACGTAATGTGTGGATATTTGAACTTTGTTCTAATTTAAGCCACGTTGTAAAAGAAGGTATCCTATTGTTTAAATTTGGTTTTTCCGGGGTTCCGAAAACTTTTTGGATTTTTTACTAAGATATTTTGTCCAAGGTTGTAGGGTTTTTTGACGCCAGAAAATATTTTCTGATTGCAAAAAATCGAGGACTTCTTTTTCATGATTTTGGCAAAGGTTTTCTTTCGATGGGTTATTTCCTTATTTGGCAATCGAGCGTGCTACTGCATGGCCGATGGAAGACACGTCTTAGCATTACAAACCATTCTCTGATTGGGCAGTAACATTAGTCTGGCGAATAGGTTTGTGGCATTCGAGGAGCTCTTGAACGGACCTAATGACTCTGTTTATCTTTGAGATTTCAGTTTCCAGTCCGTTATTTTCTTGCTGCCCGCTTGGCTAATGATTAATATGTATTGCATGAAGCCGGACATAGAGGCATGTCTTTGCACATGCAGAACAAAAATTGGGGAAAGTTATACCAGATCAATCTTGGCTCTCTTAATTTTTTCTTCTCTTCTCTATGGTTCTTTCGGCAAACTGTTGCTGCTCACGGAAATAGATATATCTTTTGCTGCCTTTTGGAGGTGCTTTATGTCCAGCTATGATTAGGTCTATGCTCTGACGATGATTAGCTATTGCAACCATGTTTTGGTAAGTATATTTTTACTTCTGGAGCATCAATGTTAATCACACTCTTAGGAGTCAAGACACATATAGAGTTAGTCTAGGTGATTCCTTTCAATAGAGTTAGTCTGTTTCTATAAAGTTTAATCTCCATTTGCTCTTTCTGCACTCTTAGTTTTGCTCTTTTTCGCTTTTATTATTGCGGAAAACAGAAACGTGCATGTACATCAAATTCCTTTTATATTCGATAGGGCATAAGTTTTACATGGGACTGCGTAAGGTGTTCATTTGGGGCAGTTATCATATTGCTCACACACACGGCTTCTCATTTTGCAGGTGGATTGAATACTTAAATGTGGCTTTCAGGAATAATTATGCAACTAGCAAAGTTTAGCAAGGATCATGCCAATGCCCGATAGTTTAGAGCGAAATATCTTTCGACAGATGAAGGTACATAATTCCATCTAATATTTGTTTGTTTAGGACCTCTGCACTTCATGCATGGTCTTCTCAAGGTATGTCATGGAACCTCTAGAATTAACGTTGTTGTGGTCACTATGTTGTTGTGGTCACTATGGTTGCCCGTCCACCTATCTTCGATGCTTCGAATTTGATAGGCAGCGACCTTGCCTACATTTGAAGATGATGTACCCACCTTATTTGCATGTGCATTTGTTTTGAGAAGCAAACTTTTGTCTGCATTCTGAATAACCCTCATTAATCTCATTAGTGAAGACTCATTTTTTTGTAACTGCAAAGTGGAAATTGTATACTCCTCAAGGTGGAAGAAGTCAGATGAAAGTTGGGGATACTTATGTGTCCTACCTGCCCCTGCAATATGTGATGCTCCTTTAATATATGACCATTGTTGGAGATCGGGAATCAACCGGGTCGAGCCAAAGATTCGATTTTAAGATTACTCAATCATTTTATTATTTAAAAAGATAAGGATTTAAATTAAACACTCATCTGATGAAGAATGCAGTGTTAACAGAGATATAAAGACCAACTAAAAGTTTTCAAAACCGTGAAGAATATTCTGGAGAGCTAATTATTTACACATTGTGATTGGGACTGTGTAGCTTAACAATGCAGAAGAATATGAAATCTTTCTGCAATGTCATGGTTACTGCAGCAAATACACATTCTGATTGAGACTGTGTAGCTTAACAATGCAGAAGAAATATGACTGTAATGTCATGGTTACTACTACCAAGATCCTGTTTACGAAGAATATGCTTCACACCCAGTCTCTTATTACTCTTAATATGGTCCGTGTGGCATATGATATGCATGCATATTCATGCATGCGTGGAACATCTGTGCTAATCTCCATATTTACTATTTTCTTATTAGTTGCTTCGCAGCAGATCCTGGATTCTGGAAGCACTTTGATAGCGTTGCCAACGCCAATAAAATTCTGATTAGATTAACTGTCCAGGCCAAAATGGCTTTTTCCAGGTTACAGGAACCTCCTTGGCTACATTTGAAGATGATGTACCCACCTTATTTGCCTGTACATTTATTTTAAGAAGCAAACTTCTGATGCATCTTAGTTTCAGAATAGATGGCCTTTTCTAAATTTTGTTCGCACGCAGGTGTGAGACTCATTAACTTACGCTGCCTGGTCATCTATTCGATTAGCAGAAGCTCAAATACGTTCATTTCTCACATGAAATCCAGCTCCTTTGATGTGTTGCATAGTTGTTTGAATTATTTGCATAGGCTGCATGCCAGTCTTCACAGAATTTCTTCACCAACAGGTTTCCTACATCAAAGGTTTTGTTGCATTAAGAGGTAAGGGTTTTAAGCATATTCATCTTGCCCAGCATAGAGTTCACTATAATCTGAATTTGACTTAGTGGTTTTAAGCCTTAGTTTTACGCGTCTTTGGATGCATGCCGCTGCAAAGGCGACAAGAGGTTAAAAGGAGTCTCATCCATTTGTTTCCTTCTCCATCATAAGATCTCTACCCTTTTGTTTTTAAGCGCTAGCTTCGCCCAAATGTGTAGAGAATTTAGTCCGCTCTGCTTCACAATCTATTTCTTGCTTTTTATATTTTGACGTTATTGGTAGCCCATAACTTCATTAAATCAGAGAATTTAGACGCCATACTCACTTTAGCTTAAACAAGCATGTCTGGTGCAATTTTTGCTTTGTATGATTTTGAGACATTATATGCATGTCACTCTGCGCCCATCACTATTTGTGCAACATATTTTTGGCTTATATCAGTTGAGATATCACCATTATTAATCTGTTTGTTCACATTTAGAAAGCATCACATATTAATGGGTATATTTTTTTTTCTACCACTATGTTTGAAGACTCAGATGTGCAGGTACAACTCTCAGATGTTTGCAGCTTGGACCATGGTAGTACACTGCTAATAAATTGCTTTATGAAGGTTTGTTCTTTTTTCCATAGATTTTTGGTCAATTGTGATTATTGTACTCACTGCGACAAGGTTATTTTCCTTTGCAGTGTTCAAAGCTAAATGAAATTACTATTGTTCTCGATGACCAACGTTCTTTAAAAAATTCTTCTCAGGCTTATCAGACAACTGCTGAAGCGTTACGATGCAGAACACACGCTAGGTTTGCTTCTGCCGTAGTTGTTTCGTTTTATTATATGTTGCTACAATGTGATGAATTTAAATCTAGAACTTCGCTCTTATATGTTCTGTTCTTTTCTTCAGAGTTGAATATCATGAGGACGGTCTTATTTTTTGTGAGTTACATCAGAGGGTAAAGCTGCCAATCAACATTCACGCCCAAGTCTTACACTGCTGGCAAGTGTATCGCGTTATCCTCAGGTAACTTGCTCTTATATGTTATGTGCTTTTCCTCATGTAGTTCAAACAGATGGTGACATGAGTTGTCTATATTTGGTTGTATTTGTGCTGCAATGTATAATTCTGATTATTTGTATGAACTTATAACATGTGTGCTAAAATCAGACAAAACATAGACTGATATGCCAGATGGGTATATGTGCAATCTCAGTTTCTATTGCGCTCATATAGATTTGGAGAAGGATCACATGAAGCAGCACATGAGGGTTTGCCATTCCAATGTATTCTTGGAGCAGGTCCATTCATATGTTGGAAAACTTTGCACTTTCAACCAGACTTCCCACTTATAGAAACCTTTTTTGGATCTTACATCTACCACAAACTTATAATTCATGGCAATAATCATGATGTAGTGTGCTTTTGTACATCCTACATATTAATAGGTCGTGTTACTAGGATTCATAACTGCCATGGATTAACTACGTTTGCAGCACCATAAAAAACAAGGAATATGCATAGGTTTCATTACCAACATGTTGTATTCTATCATTTCAACTTGGGCATTGACATAAAGCCTTCTAGAGATAGGGTTTAGGTAAGCCTGGACTGGGATATTGATTTGAAAATTCTTTTCCTTTTGATTCTCTAGAATTAGTTCAGATAGACTGTGGCGTTGATTTCAAGATCCTTTTGCTTTGCTAGAATTAGTTCAGACAAACAATGTTTCGTTACGGTTCGACACTCTAGGTTGAATTTCTGTTTTAGATATTTCAAATTATTGGCTTCTATCTTTGGGCAACTAAGGAATCATTTTATTGCTAGACTTGCACTTTACTATGGCATCAGTTACTGAACTAGCTTCTTTCATTTCTCATGTGGTACATATTTAATAACGTCTTTGCTTTGCTTTGTTGATGCAGAGGTCCCAAGGCTCTAGCCAACTATTGAATAGCAGAACCTCATGTAATGTTATTTCTCACATGAAATTCAGTTTCCTCAACATGTTTCATTCTTGCTTGACTTATTTGCAACACTGCAGTATCCTAACTTCTCTACATAGGCCCCGGAAAAGATAATCATGAGGATACACGATAGAAGATATATGGATTCCTGGCCAAACATTTTGACTTGCAAACAAGTGTTGCAACATTCTTAGATTATTATGTCGATTTCAATCCTCCTGATCTTCAAAAGTCTAATAAGTATATTCACCTACATTTTTGTTTGCTATCCTCCTGATATTTAAAAATCTAATCTCCTGATCTTCAAAAATCTAACAGGCATCTTCACTTGCACTTTTGTTCGTTATTTATAAGCATCTCTTTTAACTAGATATTGACCAACATGTATTGCAGCTGGTATCGCCCAACATCTACTTGACGCCAGCTTCTACTTGGGGTTGTGGAATGGCTGGCTATTGCATCCAACTGTCTTATATGATGTAAACGTTTAGTTGAAGAATCATAGAGTGAAGAATCACATATCCCAGTGTGTAATAAGTATCTTAGCATATTGCCTAGCATCTACTTGATGTTGTGGAACGGTGAATTATTGTTTAACTGTATCTGATATGAATGTGTTGCAAAGCCAAGTGTGCCCAGCATCTACTTGATGTTGTGGGCAATTTAACTGTTTATGTGATCTAAATGTGTACTTGAAAAATCAATGTCATAGTGTCATAGAACCAAGGTGCAGTTGTGCAATTTCTGAATCTTTTATATGACTATAATTATTAGCACTAGACAAAAGAATAAAAAATGATAAACAACACAAAGAGAACAAACAATATATATGTATAAACTCATGTTTTCCCATTGAAAACCACATCCTATTTATTCTAGGCGTGATTAACAGAATACCCATTGGCAAATGAAATATGGAGGTATATTTTTAGAACATTTGCAAGCCACAAACATTAATGCAACATATCAAATATATTGCAAACATTAATGCAACATATCAAATATATCAAACCATTTACTCCTATTCCATTATATATTTTAGCAAAAATTGGCCAAAGCTCCATTTCAAGTTCATATGGACCTAAAGCCCGGCAACGCCGGGCACCATAACTAGTTGAAGTTAATTAGACACATTTAAATTAATGTTTGCTATATTAAGCTGTAGTTGGCATGATTAATGTTTTCTATGCTAATTATTGGTGGTCCCCGTGATGGTGCCACGAGTCAGAGAGTTTGTTGCAAAAAGACGCATAGGTTGCCTCGTCAACATAAGTCAAGATATAATGCCATGAAAAAAATTAATTCCAAATTTATAGTTTTACCTAGCTCAAGATAGAACAATGACAATATGGCACAAATATACCAAGGTCTTAATGATGTATCATGTTAATAAATAACCCCTATTAACACAAAAAAAAAACCCCTATTATTATGCTACATATTGGAGTAGTACCCCCACCACACTATCATAAATCTAATTCATTTTAGCAACAAAAGTTGAGAAATCCATAGATTGAGTTTGGATATCTGTAATAAGTAGCAAATAGCGACCGATGCTCTCAAAACTTCTCCATAGTGACTTGATCTCCAAATTGAAGCTATGAAAGATATGGTACCCATTCAATTGAGAGCCAACGTTTTGAGCAACAAACTTTAGACAGTGAGACCAAGTCCAAATCCAATTACAGGGTACTCTTCTTTCTAATACTTATGTATGTTGTTAAGTTGTTAAAAATGTAGCCTTATATGATCTCAAGTGAACTTAAAAAATGCAAATGGTTATCAAACTCTTTGCCTCCATTTTCAGGTTTGAGCATAATTTTTGCACATTGAAAAGCCATGAAAAAAGAAGCTTGAATTCCATTTTTTGCTTGAAACAGGGACGAAGGGCGGCACTGATGGCAAGGTCGGCGATGGCATTCGCTGGCGGTAATCCAGTTCAATGGGAGCAGAAAGGGGCGAAAATTTAAGAATTTGAAGGCCGGAGTGGCCCTCTAGATAGATTCAAAATAAATAGGTTGAAAAAAGCAATGGGAACCTAAAAAAGAGATACCATCACCCAGTATCCCTCAGAGTTACAATAGCTTCCATAGCTTCCAGGCCCAGCTATGGCGCCGTCATAGCTAGACCCAGCAGCAAATCTGTATAAGGGAAAGGCCCCCTGGCCTGTTTTCTGCCCGGGAAAGCTGGCCGACGCGCGAAGCGCGGAGGCCTGCTTGACCGGGCAGAAAACAGGCCAGGGGGCCTTTGCCCTAACGGAAAGGATCATTTGGGCTTCGTTCTGCAGCTGAATGCGGAGTAAAAATTTCTGAATGCAGGGTAAAAAACTCTGAATCAAGGGTAAAAACGTCTGAATGCAGAGTAGATCCGTTGAAGCAGTCGCTGGGCATCGCTCCTGTTCTTCCTCTGTTCTTGGTCTCTTTTCAGGTAAAGAAAAACTGCCATGTGGCATGCTTTGATTGGAGGACAGGGCAGAACGAAGCCCAATGATCCTTTCCGTACCTGCGAAAGCAAAGCCCAGCGATGCACCATGCAGAGAACGCCATATACTAATTTAACCGACTATTCGAATTCCTGGGGAGGCCCTAAATTGGATCTGCAAAGGAAATTGTACCTGCAAAGGGATTGTTCGGTTCTACAGTAGGATTCAACCCTCTCAGATAAGATTTTGTCATTTTGTTTAGAATCACATATCAGTGGGCTTGTGTGGTTTTCCTTTGCCGAGCTGCAATGGATCTACTATAAGGCGTCTACATATTATCAGAAGCTTCAGCCATAAAAGCAGGATATGGCAGCAGGATATGGCGAATGCCAGTCTTGATTTTTTGCTCAGTCTTTAACGCTTCATTCTCCTGTTGTGAGCGATGTTAACCTCTGTCTGCTGTAGAAATCAGAACCAAACAGCCGAGTTCGCAAGCAATGGCCGAGTTCGGGGATGGCATCGACATGGCCCAGGGCTGCAGCTCTGGTGCAGAGGGCCACTCCGGCCTTCAAATCCTTGAATCTTTGCCCCTTTCCGCTCCCGTTGAACTGGATTACCGCCAGCGAGTGCAGCACCGGAGCATGGCTCACCATCGCCGACCTCTGTCTGTTGTAGAAATCCCAAACAGCCGGAATGGCGAATCTAGAATCAAGCTTCATCTTCCTCAGATTTTGTCATGCTTTGTGTTTCTGGCTCCGCCATTGCCACACCTTTCAGGTCTGCCGAGATCCGTCACAGCTATCTGGGTTCTAGGTCCCTGCCATCGCTCACAGCCAGGCGTCAAGTTCTGCAAGGAGAAAATAAAAACGTGGCAGGTTGCGGCCCAGGAAAATTGAAAAGGGACAAAAACAATGAAAAATTCAAGACTGCATTATATATGTAGTGACAAGAAATTTATTGCGGCGGCAGACTGCATTATATATGTAGTGACAAGAAATTTATCGCGGCGGCCAAGGCCGCCGCGAACATTTCTCTTTTTCAAATTATTATGAAGAAGGCCAGAGTTCAAGGTACATTCCTAAGTTTCTTTGAGTTTTTGAGATTCCCTCTAACTCGTATTAAATGCGATATGGTTATTTATCCTCTGACATTTCTCCTATGCATCATCTATTTCATGCAAGAATAGTTGTACCCAATGTCAATAATAAAGTATAGAAGTTATGTTAATGTTTAATGATTATTGTTGATTGTGTATGTTTGCATTCTTAAAGTATGATTCTTGAATCTTATAGTAGTCATAAAAGAACGAAATAATTTTCAAATGGCATGGTGGTAGGTAACTAAATACTTCAAATGACAAACGCCTTTGCAATTAGTATGCCCCATGCTATGCTCCAAGCAAACTAGTATTGATTCTCACTTTAAAGTCTTTGGCATTATAATCCAAATGACGAATGAAGAATGTGCTAACAAATGAGAGGATCCACATCCACATGGACATCAGCAAGCCTAGGTTGGTCTTTCCATAGTATCTGCTCAAAAATTTTGGCGTTGAATCTATCATAGTTCTAATTGTGCAATAGTTGCTCTTTGGAAGGAGTTGCTCAAAAATTTTGGCGTTGAATCTATTACAGTTCTAATTGTGCAATAGTTGCTCTTTGGAAGGAGTTATTTTCTTAGAAAACGAGGACGACCACACAAACAAAGATCAAAATCTATAACGAAAACAGTCTTCTTGAGTTTTAAACAAAACAACCCTACAGAGAGTCATGATGTTTCGACAAATTTCAACCATGGAAATTTTGATTTATGCAGCGTTTTTAAATGGTTAGCAGACAGCAAGGCAATCGCCTATGTTTCTTATTGGGAACTCGCATACCTTTCATAGAGAGACTTCTTCAAATGGGCAAATACCTTTTACATGCTTGTTTGCCAGCAACAATACCACCAGCAGCAATTCCACCAAGAGCCCCAGCAATCGCTACAATCCGAGGGCCAGCAGCAGCCTTACAGAATGCACCAGTTCCAAGCCCTGCCATTACAGGATTCAAGACATCATCTATACCCCTCAGATTATATGCTCCACTTTCCATGCCCGCATATAAGAGGACCAGTGTGGCCAGATGCGTCAAGAACTCTGTTTACCCGAAGTTTTAAAGTATCCCCTTCTTCTCGCGATCTAATTCCATCAATCAAACCCTTCATACCGCCCAATACAGCGCCTCCAAGGTATCCACAAAAGACCTTCTCTGGAATGTTGCCTCCTCTGTAAACAGAAACTCAGGAGTTGTGGGAAGACGGTTCGTCGCACCCACTCCCACTGTACATTTGCCCTGAAATCATCAATCCCTCATGCAAAAGCCTTGTAAAACTTCTGATAAGACAAAGTTCTTATTATCAATCAGTCTTATCATCAAAGCCCTGTGCTTTTGTCCTTGTAAAGGTCATGGTGGATTCGATCTTTAGAGCCGGCTATGAAAAGTAGGTCTGGCAAGAACATAGTCCTCCAAAGATTGCCAGAGCTCTTCTAAAGCTCCATCAAAATTCCCACCTTCCCTACTTACAGACAGAAGTACCTCTGCGAGAGTTAGGGCATGGCAGATTCATTTTTTTCCTCAGCAACAGCGGCGCATCTGGAATGCCAGAGACTCCATTTTCGTTCACGAAGAAATACGTAGATGGGACTGCCGAACCCAGCTCTTGGTTTCTGTTTGCAACCATAGCCACAGCACAGCATGCTTGGTCGTTGCCAGACGTCGAACTGACGGTATTCATGGCAAAGCATGGCAAAGCGCTGAGGAAACATAGTCAGAAACGTGGCAGCAAAAAGCAAGCCTAAATTGCGGCGCAGAAAAATTCGAACGCGATAAAAATGAAAAATTACAAACTCAATTATATATGTTGTGACAAGAATTTATCGCGGCGGCAAGGCCGCCGCGAACATTTCTCTTTAACCAACTGAGTGTGAGTCCCAAAGTATGCGAATGCCAGGCTTAGTGTTAGTTCAAAACTTTAAAACTTGAACTCATTATCAATTTCAAACGTGAAGGATCTGCCAGAATATCTAAAAGTGTAGATGCCATGGACTGCAAACTGGATTTATGTGAAATTGGAACCATATCAAAGAGAACTATTGTTTACTTCTAGCCGGTATTCAAACTCTTTTTAGAACCATTGAGATACTATTAGATTCGTAAATATTCCATTTAACATATTTTTAAAATTGATCTATTCAATATGATGAACTTGACTTCATATTAAACAACATTGGTGAACCACACTGAAGATCGATTTTATGATGGTCTACATACCTACCTCGAATTTCATATTTTCAAACTCTGTTTCTGAATGTAAGAGCATAGCCTCATAAAAGTATGAACGTCTTCGAGCTACATACACTCTAGATGATTGAATGTGAGTAGGCAAAGCATTATATTCATCACTATACAAAGGAAAACATCTGGTCAGGGTGTAGAGTAAGCAATGTAACAACTCTTCCAAGCTAAACTTTTAACGATTATCAATAAAAAAAACTACTCTAATAATGGACCTATAAATGCCACCATTCTCATCACCGTGGCACCTATCTTTGAGCTTCAAATTTTGCTTCTCGCTATTCCTGGCAATATGTAAGTAATCAATACGTCTACCTAGTTAAAGTTCTTCGTTTACCTAGCTAAATCTCCATTTGTTCCATTATTTTTTGTTTTTGAATGATAATTAACAAAAATCATGCACCAAAGACTTTGACAGCAAAATCTTGATCATCATGGATTGAAAGAACAGCCAGGTATATGTCATGTCCATCCTGTAACTGGTACTAAGTCTCCATAAACAAAGGACCTTAGAGATGATTAAAAATGAGACTTTCTATTATTTCTTCTGCATGATCCACACCTTTGAAATGCTGCCAAGTGAGTAATAGAAAAAGATAAAAATAATGGATGAGATGTGTTGGAAAGATCAAACAAAATGAAGATCTACAAAAAAGTTGCAGCTTGTCACAAATCTGTAGCTCCAAATGGCAAGCTCTAAATGATGCTTCTCAAACCGGGACGACGACTTCTTATAAAAATAGTATGTATAACTTGAGAAACAAATTAAATGATTAGGAAGCTACAACATAAATTGATAAGCTCAGCATAATCTAACCATCTATGGTTAAGAAGCTACTGAATGCTTCTAAAAAGGAAGTCTCTTGCTTAATGTTGCACCTGGTTTACAGAATATATAGAGGCTGCATACTTGTCTCGAGAATATCTCAGCACAACGTGCAAAAATAGATAGCCAGAAACAATGGCATCCATAATGTCTCAGCACAGGGTGCAAAGATAGATAGCCAGAAACAATAGCATCCACAGAAGTCCTAGGCGTTGTTTGCAAGTCAGGCAAAGTAATCAGAAAAAAAGGAATCAGATAAGTACAAAAAACCAAATGCTAAGCTAATTTTCTTAGAGAAGTTTGTCGACATACCTGATAGAGAACTTTGCATTCTGTAAAACATCTTCAACATGGCTCTCAGAGGAGGCATTTAAATCAGTGCAAATTGTTTGTTAAAATGATTTAGCTCTTTCTACATGTTTTGAATTCGAGGCTGAATAAGCTCTCTCAAACGCATCCTCGTTTTTCAATGACTGCTTCAGCACAGTTATAGATCCCAACCTCTGCAGTAAACTGAACTCCATCTTCTTCATTTCAAATATAGTCTTGAACATTTTTTTTCGGTTAGATTCCCTTTATCAGAAGTTTCAAAGGCACAACAATTGGCTAACTACTGAAATAGGCTAATTATTGAAATAAATCTATGTTTATTTTGTCAAAACCTGTGACTCCTGCGGTACGTAGGACTCAGCTTGAACATCTCCAATGGCTCTCCCTTGCAAGCCTGGTCATTAGAAGTTTCTCATAAGCAAATCAAGCAAGAAAATAAAACCACAAAGTTATAACATTGAATTTGAAGAAAGCTTACAGGCATTGTAACAGGCTTAACAAAAAACATACCTTTTTTTAAACTGCCTTTTAAGCCTACCCGTATATTCCTCAATCACATCCACAACGATTCTCTCGCATTATTCCGCTTGCAAGCTTGCAACCTGTAAGTTGATCAAGAACCCAGTATTAGAATCTAATGGCGGCAATCCAGCCATATAGATTCAGTTTTGGCAGAAGGAGATTGCATTCGTGGGCCTTCTTGGACTTAAAGGCAAAAGCCAAACCTGCTCCTGAAATGCAAAGATTGTTGCAATGCCTCCATAGATCGGATTCGATAGGCGCGCCTGAGACTTGTATTGCTCACAAAGTACTCGCCCCAAACATCTTATGCACCTCTGCGCCCTGTTTTCTGATCCAAAGATGCAACCCTTGACGAATGTTCGCCGAAGAAATCTACAGGAACCGCTTGCTTCAGTATCAAGCATCTCAAATCATAGGCGCAGTGTCCGTGAAGAAAACATTGTCGGCAGAATAGATGCTCGGGAGTCGGGAGCTTGCGGAGCAGCGGAGATTAGGTCTGCGTGGTTGCAAACCTTCAATCTGACCGCAAACACAATGAGTGGCTGAGATTTCCTAGAAAGACGAATGGCCGGGATAGGTTCCCCGGTGATAGGAATATTCAAATTATGTTTAGATAATGATATCCAATGTTGAACTACGGAGGGTGAGTTTTGTGGGAGGAAGGAAGGAAGGAAGGAAGGTACTTTTATCGTCCACGGAGACCAATCGGTCTATGGGACCCAATACAAAAATGCAGCAAGCGGATTACTGCCCGGATTAAAAAACCCCCGCCCCGAAGGGTTTTCGAGGGAAAAATCGTGGGCAATCGGCCACCGACAAAACGGTCCTAACATATACAATGCGTAAAACACCCAAATATATATCATGCCCCTCGCACCAGAATGCCTAATCGGCGAAAGCAGCCAAAGGGGGCAAAGGTGACCTCGCAGTCCAAAGACACCTCCCCGAATGTACGACCCCGTGGCACGTGACCGACGTGTGTTCATCAAGAAATGTAAGGGCAAGTCCGCCGCATTAAGGGAGCCGTGATCTAGCCCGGATGTGACCAATCGTCGGGCAACTCGAAAGTGTGAGACTCATCCTCAATGGCACCCGCTTGACAAAGACCGACAGAGCCCGGCCCCCCGGGGGGCTCCCCAATCCACCACCGCCTCTCGATGCGAAGATGGTGGACACCTGTGGCGAATGGAGGCAATGAGTCTGCGCTTTGGGCAGCTAAGGAACGCAGGTAGAGATTTGGGCCCCGGCTAACATGGGGTTGATGTGCTCCTTGTAATGGGCCGTTTTGACCTGCTCCAGAAGGCCCGGATCCCAGAGCTTGCCAAGGAAACAAGCCGCCTAGGTACTCCGCAGTACAGCCACGACGGCCCGCCGTGTCCACCGCACGCGCATCCGTGCTTTTGCACGCTTCCATCCGGGCGAACCATCGATGTCTCTACCCTCCAACAGGCCCCTAAGCCGCTGCGGGACCCATTGCCGAGTGTAAGCCGGTCGGAGCCGAAAGCATCACCCATAGTAACTACTTTCAAAATAGACGATGTGTCTATCAAGGGCTGCCCGCTGAAGCGGCAAGAATCCGGCTTCTACGCAGCCAACCGATAGGGGATCAAGGTTTCACCCAAGTGCCCGCGCCAAAAATGCCTTACGCACCCGCCGCAAGTCATTCCAGTCGCCAAAGAGATCTGACGCCCCAAACCCCGACGACCATCTGGAAGGACGTGGCCGACCGGTGCCCTAACAGATGTGACTGATGGCCCCTGATATGGGGGCATGCTAGGGGGTGTGGTCAAGAGAAGAAAATAATAAGGCAATGGGGCATTTGGGTAAAAACAATGGTTATAGGAGCAAAGATATCATGGGGCAAGATATTATCAAACAACATCAAAGTTAAAGATAAGGAAGATATTTTATTTAAAGAGAAAATATCTTATCTTAAAAGGGGCAATGTCAACAAATAGCCTTTTGTGCAAAATAGGCTTACCTTAAAATGGTAAGATCGAGATGTGATCGAAATAGACTTGTCTTATAAATGGACGGAACAGGAATAGCAAAAAGCAGCACCTTTTTCTGGCAAAAAGGCCCGATTGGGCTATAACTGGAGATATCGGCCAGCTTAAGAGGACATCGGACCTTCAGACTTGCAATCCGGCTGCTGCAGACAAAATCTGGCTCTCTGATCGTGGCTGCCCTTGATTCCGGCAGCTATAACAGGGACGTTGGCTGCCTCTAAACAGATCCGGCCTGTTTTCCAGTGATTGAGCCGTGGTTGTTATCAAGCAAGGGCTTCTGGATCTGCAGTGATTTCTGGCCTCCAGATAAGCCGAAGGTTGAATCGAGTTCTATTCTTTGATGTTCGTGATTGAGCCCATTCAAGCCAATACCATTGTAAGATCGGACTGTTCGCAAGCTGAAGGGATAATAGGCTGCGTCCAGATCCTTTCATTCTTTTTCCCTGGGAGACTGCCTTAGTTCTTCTTTGGATCCGGTTGGGTGGAGAATTGGATGCCCAAATCCATTGGTTGTGGAAACCAACGCTATTGCTCATATATAAAGATTGTTTTCTTTATCTTGCCTATTCAATTGTTGTAGTCACGTCTTTAAGCTTTTCCCTTAAAGCGTATCAAGTGGTATCAGAGCGAGTTGATCCTCAGATCTGATCAATGGCCCAACGCTTCAATGTTACTGAAGCGCAGTATCAACAAGCCTTGTCTAATGCTGGTTACATTGCATCTCAGTCAGCATTGCCTATGCCTAGCAGTCAGCAAGAGTATGACCGGCAAGTGGAACTGTTGGCTATTCTATACCGCTTCCTTTCTGATATTTATCAGCAACCTCCTTTGCCTAATGGTCCTCCTCCGATGAAACCCTCCACCACCTAAAGCCGAGAAAATGGTTGGAGAAAGCGGATATCGCCGTCTTTCAAAGGGGAAAGACAAAAAGCTGTCAAGGTTGTTAGCTTTATCGCCCAATGGGAAAAGTTCTTTGAACGAGTGCGAACCAGATGTGGAAAGGCCGCAAGCCATGGACACTTATTTGAAAGATCGAGCTCAAGCATGGTGGCAAGGCGACGCGAGTGTGATCCCGGAATCATTAATTGGGAAGGTTTCAAAACGGCTTTTGAAGCACATTATTTACCCTCTAACTATCACAAAGGAGTTACGCAGGAATGGGATCGCCAAAGCGGGGAGATCGAGAGTATTGATCCTATACATCCAAATTCACTCATTTAGCGGCACTAATAAGAAATTTGGATGGGAAAGAACTTCTGAGAAAATACGTCAGCGGATGTAGGGATGATATTTATGCGGAAATGGAAATATTTTTCCCAAAAGATTTAAATGAAGCCATAAAACTAGCATCCGCAGTGGAGCGGAAACTAGATCCAAAGTCTAGGAAGTTTGATATCTGGGATGAGGAAACTTCAGACCAAGAGGGCAAAAAGGGTGGCAAAGAGAAAAACGGAAGTAGGGAATCTTCCAAGAGCTCTAAGAGGAAGAGAAATAATGGCAATGGTAATGGTTCCGAAAGGAAGCGAGAGGAGGGAAGTCAAATTAAACTGCGGAAGGAAATTAAGGAACCAAAAGGTGGATGCTATAGATGCGGAGGAAAGCATTTCCTAAGGGATTGCCCATTTGGAGAAGGGGGAATCACAAAAGTGGAACCATCTAAACCTCAAAAGGTTGTACCAATACATGCTATTGAAGGTCCCAAGCCCGTGGTTGTAGAAATGCATGCTATTGAAGGTCCCAAGCCCGTGGAGGATGTACCTGGGACCTCTAAAGCTGCTGAAGATTGGAAGAAATGTGAGGAACGGGCAAAGGCTATAGCTAAAGAAAGGAAGTGGCTCCAAATTGGAACTATGGGGTAAAAATCATAAAAATTTACATTCTTTGGATAAGATTTGTAAGATTTGATTTGATTTGATTAGATTTGGTTTGGTTTGTAATATTTGATTTTTATGTGGAATAAAAATTAAATTATTATGAAAGCATGGTGCATTAGATGTAATTTTTGAAAGGGGGTAATTGTTGTTATTACACAATAGGCCTACAAAATTACATTAGTACCGTGGAGGTACGCAATTAAGTAGTTACCGTGGAGGTACAAAAAATACAAATGTATCGTGGAGATACAATAGTTAATATCGTGGTGATACTATCAATTAGTACCGCAGAGGTACAAACGATAGTAACGTGCCGTGGAGGTACAAAGAAATAATTCCTTGAATTTGCAGAACCTTCAGACGTATGGGGCAATCGCCTTAAGAAGGGATGGATTGATATGGGGGCATGCTAGGGGGTGTGGTCAAGAGAAGAAAATAATAAGGCAATGGGGCATTTGGGTAAAAACAATGGTTATAGGAGCAAAGATATCATGGGGCAAGATATTATCAAACAACATCAAAGTTAAAGATAAGGAAGATTTTTTATTTAAAGAGAAAATATCTTATCTTAAAAGGGGCAACGTCAACAAATAGCCTTTTGTGCAAAATAGGCTTACCTTAAAATGGTAAGATCGAGATGTGATCGAAATAGACTTGTCTTATAAATGGACGGAACAGGAATAGCAAAAAGCAGCACCTTTTTCTGGCAAAAAGGCCCGATTGGGCTATAACCGAGATATCGGCCAGCCTTTAAGAGGACAAATGAGCTTCGGACTTGCAATCCGGGGGCTGCCGCAGACAAAATCGGCTCTCTCTCGATGCGTGGCTGCCCTTGATTCCCGGCAGCCTATAACGGGGGCGTTAGGCGCCTCTAAAACATCCGCCCTGTTTTCCGCTGATTGAGCGTGGTTGTTATCAAGCAAGGGCTTCGGATCTGCGATGATTTCGGCCTCGGATAAGCCGAAGGTTGAATCGAGTTCTATTCTTTGATGTTCGTGATTGAGCCCATTCAAGCCAATACCATTGTAAGATCGGACTGTTCGCAAGCTGAAGGGATAATAGGCTGCGTCCAGATCCTTTCATTCTTTTTCCCTGGGAGACTGCCTTAGTTCTTCTTTGGATCCGGTTGGGTGGAGAATTGGATGCCCAAATCCATTGGCTGTGGAAACCAACGCTATTGCTCATATATAAAGATTGTTTTCTTTATCTTGCCTATTCAATTGCTGTAGTCACGTCTTTAAGCTTTTCCCTTAAAGCGTATCAAGTGGTATCAGAGCGAGTTGATCCTCAGATCTGATCAATGGCCCAACGCTTCAATGTTACTGAAGCGCAGTATCAGCAAGCCTTGTCTAATGCTGGTTACATTGCATCTCAGTCAGCATTGCCTATGCCTAGCAGTCAGCAAGAGTATGACCGGCAAGTGGAACTGTTGGCTATTCTATACCGCTTCCTTCCTGATATTTATCAGCAACCTCCTTTGCCTAATGGTCCTCCTCCAGTAAACCCTCCACCGCCACCTAAGCTGAGAAAATGGTTGGAGAAAGCGGATATGCCGTCTTTCAAAGGGGGAAAGACAAAGCCTGTCAAGGTTGTTAGCTTTATCAGCCAATGGGAAAAGTTCTTTGAACGAGTGCAGTAAAGTGTGGAAAGGCCGCAAGCCATGGACACTTATTTGAAAGATCGAGCTCAAGCATGGTGGCAAGGCAGACGAGAGTGTGATCCCAGGATCATTAATTGGGAAGGTTTCAAAATGGCTTTTGAAGCACATTATTTACCCTCTAACTATCACAGTGAGTTACACAGGGAATGGGATCGCCTGAAACAGGGGGAGACTGAGAGTATTCAGTCCTATACATCCAAATTCACTCATTTAGCGGCAATAAGAAATTTGGATGGGAAAGAACTTTTGAGAAAATACGTCAGCGGATGTAGGGATGATATTTATGCGGAAATGGAAATATTTTTCCCAAAAGATTTAAACGAAGCCATAAAACTAGCATCCGCGTGATGGAGCCGAAACTAGATCCAAAGTCTAGGAAGTTTGATATCCGGGATGAGGAAACTTCGCACCAAGAGGGCAAAAAGAGTGGCAAAGAGAAAACGGAGTAGGGAATCTTCCAAGAGCTCTAAGAGGAAGAGAAATAATGGCAATGGTAATGGTTCAAAGGAAGCCGAGAGGAGGGAAGTCAAATTAAACTAGGAGGAAGGAAATTAAGGAACCAAAAAGGTGGATGCTATAGATGCGGAGGAAAAGCATTTCCCTAAGGGATTGCCCATTTGGAGAAGGGGAATCACAAAAAGTGGAACCATCTAAACCTCAAAAGGTTGTACCAATACATGCTATTGAAGGTCCCAAGCCTGTGGTTGTAGAAATGCATGCTATTGAAGGTCCCAAGCCCGTGGAGGATGTACCTGGGACCTCTAAAGCTGCTGAAGATTGGAAGAAATGTGAGGAACGGGCAAAGGCTATAGCTAAAGAAAGGAAGTGGCTCCAAATTGGAACTATGGGGTAAAAATCATAAAATTTTAATTCTTTGGATAAGATTTGTAAGATTTGATTTGATTTGATTAGATTTGGTTTGGTTTGTAATATTTGATTTTTATGTGGAATAAAAATTAAATTATTATGAAAGCATGGTGCATTAGATGTAATTTTTGAAAGGGGGTAATTGTTGTTATTACACAATAGGCCTACAAAATTACATTAGTACCGTGGAGGTACGCAATTAAGTAGTTACCGTGGAGGTACGAAAAATACAAATGTATCGTGGAGATACAATAGTTAATATCGTGGTGATACTATCAATTAGTACCGCGGAGGTACAAACGATAGTAACGTGCCGTGGAGGTACAAAGAAATAATTCCTTAAATTTGCAGAACCTTCAGACGTATGGGGCAATCGCCTTAAGAAGGGATGGGGCCCACTGAAGCGTCTTAGGAAGATCGCGGACGATCTTCATTAAGAAGGGATGGATTGATATGGGGGCATGCTAGGGGGTGTGGTCAAGAGAAGAAAATAATAAGGCAATGGGGCATTTGGGTAAAAACAATGGTTATAGGAGCAAAGATATCATGAGGCAAGATATTATCAAACAACATCAAAGTTAAAGATAAGGAAGATATTTTATTTAAAGAGAAAATATCTTATCTTAAAAGGGGCAACGTCAACAAATAGCCTTTTGTGCAAAATAGGCTTACCTTAAAATGGTAAGATCGAGATGTGATCGAAATAGACTTGTCTTATAAATGGATCCGAACAGAATAGCAAAAAGCAAAGACCTTTTTCGGCAAAAGGCCCGATTGGGCTATAACCGAGATATCGGCCCGGCTTAAGAGGACGGCCGAAAGCCGACTTACAATCCATTTCTTTGCAGACAAAATCCGCTCGATCGTCGTGGTCGCTCTTTGATTCCGGCAGCTTATAAATGGGGGCGTTAGGTCGCCTCTAAACAGTCCGCCCTTCTTTTCGATGATTGAGCCGGGTTGTTATCAAGCAAGGGCTTCGGATCTCGCAGTGATTTCGCCTCCGATAAGCCCCAGAAGGTTGAATCGAAGTTCTATTCTTTGATGTTCGTGATTGAGCCCATTCAAGCCAATACCATTGTAAGATCGGGACCGTTAAAAAATTTGTCGAAGGGATAATAGGTCAGCGTCCCGATCCTTTCATTCTTTTCCCCGAGAGGCGCCTTAGTTCTTCTTTGGATCCCGGTTGGGTGGAGAATTGATGCCCAAATCCATTGGTTGTGGAAACCAACGCTATTGCTCATATATAAAGATTGTTTTCTTTATCTTGCCTATTCAATTGTTGTAGTCACGTCTTTAAGCTTTTCCCTTAAAGCGTATCATTTAATCATAGAGCTCGCACGACTCATTTGTTCTGCATGGCATAAAGCTTTCCAGCCCTGTTGTCACCATAGCGGATAGACGCCTCCCGCCAGAGCGAGGAGGGAACTCCACCCCCTAGGTACTTGTAGGTGGGCGTGACGTCCACGGCTGTCCCCCGATATGTGAGTCAGCGGGAGGCATGGGGTGGCGTGAAGAGGATATGAGAACCACCCGGTCTTGGCCGATTCACGCTCATGTCTCAGAGCGACAAAATGTGTCTAGGGCATCCAAGTGAGACGCATATAGCTTCGTGTGGGGGCAGCAGGCCAACATCGCCGCATAGATGGATGAGCGGATGACCCGGTGCAAAAGTCGTAAGCCATCCCCCCATCTTTGAGTAAGCCGCGGGGCTCTAACGATCAATGTAGAGGCCAAAAAGTGTTGGTGAGAGGGGCAACCTGCGGGACCTCGATACTACCGGTGAATGCTTGGCCCGTCGGGTGCATCCCCGCCAAAGCAACTCTCATACAACTGTATATGGCATTCTCGCACGTACGAACCCCAGATTGACGATCTAGCCTACGCCTTTTCCCTGGAACCATTATCAAAAAAAGCCTTCGCTAAGTCCACAAAGCGGCAATACAAGTCCCGCCGATGATTCCTACCGTTTCAATAAGTGCCCGCAGGTGTAAAGATATGGTCAATCGTTGAGTGGCGGGTCTAAAGCCTCCGTGGTGAGGGGCCCGCACATGCTGCCTCCTTGTGGGGTCAACTGGCTGCTTTCGAGAATGCTAGCCAACAGTTTGGCAAATACCGAACGACCATGATCGTCCGATAATCGGCGGGACAAGTGTGGGTCGCCCGCCTTGTGAATGGGAACAACCCCGCTTGTGGTCCATTGTCGGGGAGACCTTCCCGCAATGCTCGTTGAACAGGCGCTGAGGACCGACACAAGTGGCTGCCCCATTTGAGTAACTTCGGCCTGCATACCATCGAGGTCGTTTGCCTTCCCATTAGCCCGTTCAGCAGGCCCTCCTCAACATCCTCCTCCACGAAGAACCAATGGGGGCCCTCACGTAGGGGGTATGCATTGCGTCCTGGCGGGGTCATAGAGCCGCCGCCAAAATGCTGCTTCCCCTTTGCCGGGTGTGATGTCCCCCAGGGCTGGGCGGCCTTCCGCTACTCTGGCCAAAGGTTCGAGGATGAGTGTCCCCCGGGTCAACATCTCCCTCGATGCACGGCAAGGTACCGCGCCTTGTCTCCTTCGGATGGGCGCGCGTGTGGTGGCCTCGCAAGCGGGCCCGATCCGAATGAATGTGACGGCTGCCGCGTTCTTTTTCACTCGCATCAAACCATCTATTCTGGGGAATGTTTCTTACCTCGGCGGCGACGGGGAGGGGGTCTCCAAAGCACCTGTCCGTACATCCCGTAATAGCCAAGTCAACTGGTCTGTCTGCTCACGCTCTAGCGTGGAGGTCCGCAAATTGCGGGAGGGCATCCATGAGCACCTCGGCATAGTCCTGCACGCTCATAATCTAGTCTCAACCGAGGGCGGGGCCGGCTGGCGTAGTGGGGTTCTGGCGCGCTTGCCAAACCAGGTCCAAATAAAGTGGGAGGTGATCCGAGTCGACCTCCTCATCCCGGCCCGGTACGTTGCCCACCCTAAAACGATGATGAGATGCATATCTTAGCGCCTACTGAGCACATAGTCCACCACACTAGACCCTCCCCGATTGTCCCATGCATGTGCACTTGCGAGAATCGGGCCACCGCGGACAAAGAGCCATTGCAAATTATCAAGTCAAAAATACCACATAGCAGAGCAACCGTCGCCAAAGCGAAAGACCCGGGCTGTCATCCGATCCTCGCCGCCGGCTTCTGCGAGGGCGTAGCTGCAGACATCGTCGATGAGGGGTCAAGTCGCATGGGCTGCTCTACTCTCAAGAAAGATGCATTGAAATCTCCAAGAAGGACGACCCTACCCAACCGGGCTGTGCTGGCCAGATGTCATCATATAGATCGATATAGGGTCCATCCTATCGCATCGGGGTGGCTGGCGATAGAAGGTGCTCTGGCATTGAAATAACAAACAGCCGAAAAAGGGGTTGCCACTGGTATTATGCACCACAACCCACAAGTGGGGTTGTGTCCATGCGATCTTCCGGAGGGTAACCCAATGTGCCAAGGTTGTCCGGTAGTAGCAAGCCCACTCCACCATGACCCTCCGGCCTCGGTCTGCGGTGAATTGAAGACCGAGAAATGTTGGTAACCCTCGGCGGTCGTAGCCTCGTACTCCAAGATGCTCCCATGTCTCCATGAGAAAGATGAGATCCATATCGTCACACGAGTTCGATTGTCCCCTTCGCCAAAGGGAAGCCCCGACAATTCCATGAGACCACCCTGAGGCACAATTCCATTTGTCACAGGATGGTATCTGCACCGAGTCCGGGAGGACCGGGAAGCAGAGGTCAGAGGAGAAGTAGATGGAGCGGGGGCAAGATGTGGTCGAGAGGAAGACACCCAGTCGGAGGAGCAGGAGTAGGAGCAGAGAAGGGGGGGGGCCGTAGAGAAGCGTAAGGTGGCCACGCGTCTTAGGGTTGGGGGAGCTCGGGTCTGCAGCTAAAGATATGTGTCGGGTTTAAAAATGTGCATCCCCGCCTCGAACCAATCTGCGCACCCACGTTGGCGAATGCCTCCACCCCGGCTGCTCTGCCTGCGCCTCCTCTACATTTACGGGTGGTGAGGTCCCGGTCCACGCGGGGATGTCCCTTCCCCCGATCTCGTCACTGGCGCATGGCATCACGCACTGCATCCAACCGTGAATATGACAATGCGGTCCACGACCGGTGCCGAAGCCCATGATCGGCTGCTCGAGAAATGTGAACTGCCTCTGGAATGTCATCCGATGCGAGAATGCGGTTCGGATGTTGTGGGCGACTCTCCCCTGCCGTTACGGCATGCCTCAAACTACTGGGGTGGCCTCTCGCTGGCTCTTGGAGTTACGCGGCTGCTTGGTCAAAGGTGGGCGAGGGGCGGGTCCCCTTGGGGGTGGTGGTGGTGGCCGGGATGGCGGCGAGTGGCTGGAGGTCACAGCAAAGGCCGGGCGCGGGGCCGGCTGCCCGGCGTGGTAGCGGCCCCACGCCTCGCCCCGACAAGCTTCCGGGAGCACACGCGAGGCTCGGGGGCCGCCACTGGCGCCCCGCCATCTCTGCACCGCCGCACTGACTATGAACACTCGGTAGGGAGACCACGGCTCTACGTCTATGGATGGTTGCCCGCCCAACCCTGAGCTCCGGGCTCACGGTAGCGAGGCGTGCTCGAGCCCGACACCACGTCAAGGGCGGAAGCTTGCTGTTCGATCTTACTCAGAAGATCGAAGCGTAATGCAGGCGCAAGAAAGCGATCACACTTCCCGTGCCATGGTGGTGGCTGCCTCCACCTCGGACTCACGGTAGCCGAACACCGTGACCATCGTTTCTTTGCATTGCGGCTCCCTCTCCTCAGTCATGGTGTCGGTGATGAACCGCGAGTCTAGGGGCCCGCGTAATCGACAACCTCCTGCTGGCCTGTTCGCATTTCGGTGTGCGGGGCCAAGGCCATCTTCCACATCACGAAGTATATGTTGAAGAGGGAGCAATTTTGTGCTCCAGATGTCGCTGCGGAGACAGCATGTAGGCACTCCAGTGAGGTGATGGGCATGTCCCAGATTTGAAGCCCAGCTTCGATTTGCTGTTAAGATCTCTTTTTGGGCCGAGTATGGCTTGACTAAATTCATTTGTGCCTTAAACGGCTCTGCCCGGGTCTTCATAGACAACCCTTGTTTGCCGATGCACCTATTCAGAGCAACATTGACGCTACCCTTGTTCGCCGATGCACCTATTCAGAGCAACATTGACGCTTCTATTCTTCAACGTTTACATATGCATAGGTAAGCACTCATTTGCATTGAAATTTTTGCAGAAAAACACGCAATGAAGGGCTACAAATTTATGATGGCTTTGTTGCCCATTTGTTCATCTTTGATTTTTTCTGAGCATTCAAAGTTGGTGCATGCTTACATAGTTACAGGCTGGTCAGGTCCGCTGCTAGTTAATAGGTGAGCCTTCCACAGCTTTTGAACCTTATAGCCATTTCAGGATTAAATTCCATGGATCTTGTAGTTTGTGGTTGAGAAGTAGTGATGCATTTTAGCAAGAGAACTACAAACATGATATTTGGCACAATGATTTTGTAACGGGTCCATGGTAGACCGCTCGAGTATTCGAACCTTGAATGTGCCTGTGGGGCGTTCCCGAGACACCGGCATAAATGGGTAGAAGCGACTACTCATAAATGTCTAGACGGTTTTGCCCAGTTGGCTAAGGGCATGTCGGTTAGGAACGTTACAGTTGGTATCAGAGCAGGTCTCGAGTTCGAGTCTCCATGGGTGCCTATATGCATGGGTAATTTGCAAAGACTTGGTAATCATTGTGACATGGTATGACATAGACATGGTATAGCCTTGGATGCTCGAGGACGAGCATAGTTCTAGTGGGAGAGACTATGCTTGGGCCCATGGTAGGCCGCTCGAGTATTCGAACCTTGAATGTGCACATTATTGGGCGTTCGAGACACCTGCGGCATAAATGGGTAGAAGCGACTACTCATAAACGTCTAGACGGTTTTGCCCAATTTGGTTAGGGCATGTCGGTTAGGACGTTACGATTGGTATCGAGGCGGGTCTCGAGTTCGAGTCTCCATGGGTGCCTATATGGGTAATTTGCAAAGACTTGGTAATCATTGTGACATGGTATGACATAGACATGGTATAGCCTTGGATGCTCGAGGACGAGCATAGTTCTAGTGGGAGATATTGTAACGGGTCCATGGTAGACCGCTCGAGTATTCGAACCTTGAATGTGCCTTAGAAGCGACTACTCATAAATGTCTAGACGATTTTGCCCAGTTGGCTAAGGGCATGTCGGTTAGGAACGTTACAGATTTTTGTTATGAATGTACAGATTGTGAAAGTTCAGGGAGATTGATAAAGAAGGTGTGGCCATGATGCTCTGTTTAAGAAATCTGAAATAAGATACAAGTTACATCCGAAATATTTTAGCTAGTTGCTTTGTGGTTTTGGCAGGCACATGTATTCCATTTCTTAAATATGAATGCTCTTTTCTATGCACAGAGATTTGTTTGACTGTTGAGCTGCGCCTTCACTTTGAATTCTCATATAGTGCTTATGTGTCTATGTACAGATTCCTCCATAGTACTCCTGCCATATTATGTACGCCTTATCTGGCTCATACAAGGGGTTTAATTCTATCCAGCTTCTACTGCATGTTGTTAAGGTCATCGGGCAAGTAATGTTCAGATATCCTTTTGTTTTCTACATTAATGTGGACGACACCACTGTTAAGTTGTCGAGATTTGTGGAAACCTGCCTCTGTTCTGCCTATGGGAATCTGTCAATTTCCAGAGAAGACAAACCGCAATTCCTGTTGGCTTGGTAACAAACTTAAGTTCTTCTTCATATTTTGGGCTTCTAGTTTACAGTTAGTTCTTCAAATTGCCATTCCATATCAGATTGCCATTCCTTACATTTCTTGTACTTGCCATTCTTACATATCAATATATCTGTTCAGTTCACTTGCATGGTTATTCATGGCAATCGATATGCAGAGATCAAGCAGATGCTATTCTATTCTTTGCTATTCTATTCTATTGAACATCCTCATGGTGCTGCCTATTGTGGCAGGGGGTTCAAATCCCTTACAAAGTGCTATGTGAAACCAATGCTGTCCTTTGAATGTAAATGTACTGACACTTATTTTGACCTTCATATTGACTTGCAGCAATGGTTAAATAATCATATGCTGAGGTGGAAAAGGGAATTTGACCCTATCATAGATTTGGCGGATGATGGACAATGCTTTGGCATGCATGTTTTTTTTTTGAAATCTCTCTACTTCTATTTTGAACATCTAATAGGCATGATGGTCTCATAGATGGAAAATGATACAATTTTCTTTTTCTTACTATCCCCTCTCGTATCGAAGTACGAAGGTGGAGGCCGTCAAAATTGCATGTAGCCACACTTAGTTTACCCTCTAAATATGCAATATACAATGGGATCAAGCCAATATGCAATGGAATGACAACGAGTAATGCACACAAAAGCCTCAAAGTGGAGTCATACAAGACGAATGTTTGAGTGCTTAATTAGCATATCCACCAATAATCGATGAAATCTCCTGTTTCAAAGACGCTATTTCTTTTCTGGCCTGCACAGCCAAAAATTCTCATGTTAATCAAACTGGCAAGGTTTATAAGCAGAAAGAGTGGACAAAAAGGTTTTTTCATTGTTTAAAAGTAGAAGCATACTTCTGCTATTTTTTTTTCATGTTCAACCTCCAGCTTCTATATGTGTAGTTCATGGTCTTTCTCAATTTCTTCCATTTTTCTTTCAGCTTTCTTAGCCTCGAGCAATGTTTGCTGCAACAAGATAAGATGTCATACATAAGTTAGAGAATAGAGATAACATAAAATGTTACATTTAGCACCTCACATGCCTCTCTGATTTTGTGTATAGCTATTTCATTGACTTCAGCCTCGAACTTAGAAATTGCCAGTCTTTTATCTTCCTCATGAGATTCCTGAAGTTCTCTAACCTGTAGCAAAAAATAACTTTAGCATTGCTTGAGGTTGAGATAATTGAAAGGAAAATGAAGAAATTGAGAAAGACCAATAATACATTTAGCAGAACATGAAACACATATAGCAGAGGTATGCTTCTTTTTACCAGATGTGTATGCTCCTGTTGAAGGCTTTGCAGATTTTTTGCAAACTGTTACGAATACATTCTAAAAGTTAGAATGTTATGAGAAAATCCAGACTTTTATACAACCATGGCATTAGAATTAGCTACTCTAATTGTCATGCCAATCATAGCGCACCATAGAAATAGAATTAGCTACTCTATTATTGGTTATCTATGATTGGAGGAGTTTAAAGAATAGATGATGCTAATCTTAGTCTGTTGTATTACAGGAGCCAGAGCTAATAATAGATGAGAGGACGAGAATAGTTCCTTGATGGTTTATAAGAACATGTTGGGGGAATAATGGGGCATCACTGGTTGTCTCCTAAAAGATTGGCTTTGCTTGGATTGCATCATAGTTCAGGGGAGGAACTAGCGGCGGAGTCTTGGAGGCTCCTAGCGGTTTACTTCATAGTTTTGAAGTGCTAGTTCCGTGGTCGGGCGGTTGGACTATTTCTTTACTCTTGTTGTTCTCAATATTTCCCTTATTGAATACACAATCCTCTTTAGCATTAGTATTTGCCAACTATATCTTTCTATCAAGTGCCTTTTTGCCCTTATTCGTAAAAGTGGTGAACCCAACGTGAATCCATCTTGACGGTGAGCGGATATGGCAAAGAAGCCAAAAAGTCTGAAGCGTGCTGTTGTCGAGAAGATTGTGGAAGAGGATTCTGATGGAATTCCAGTTGCGGAAGATAATTCTGTTGAGGGGGGAGATGTTCCTATGGACGATAATTTGGATGATGATGGAGAGTCAGGAGAGCAAGTTGTGAAACCTTTTAATCCTGCTAGAACTATGATGAAAAAAACTAAGAAGAAAACATCTCGAGATAGCCTGACTCGTTTGCTTGTGAAGCAAAATGAGTTGTTACAAAAGCTTTTAGTGCAAAAGTTGGACCAAGACAATGATGATGGCACTATGAAGGAGAAAAAGCCTAAGGATCCAAAGGTGGAGTTGGATTATTTCTATGGGAAGCGCGATGGTGCATCCTTACTCCGATGGCTCGCTAAGATGGAGAGTTTCTTCTCCGAGCATGAGTATTCTGACCAACGGAAATTGTATTGGGCACGGGCTCAATTAAAAGGGGACCCTATATTATGGTGGCAACAGAAGGTGGATGCTGCTAATGCAGCAAATAAACCCATCAATACTTGGGCTAGAATGAAGAAACTTATGAGGTCTGAATTTATGCCAGACAATTATAAGAACTTTGTCCAGGAGCAGTGGCGAACCATGAAGCAGCGTGCTGATGAATCAGTGGATGATTTCACCAATAGATTTAACACTTTGTTAAGTCAAATGGCGGGATTAACAAAAAGGGAGATTAAGACTCGTTTCATTGGTGCTCTCAAGTACCGATACTCACACATGTTGAAGTTATGCCGCCCTCGAACTTTGCAACATGCTCGTACAGCTGCATTAGAGATGGAGAAGGATGATCTTGCTCGAGGTTCAAATTCAAGGCAGCGCCAGCAGCAACAAAGGCGAAGGTTTTCACCTCGAATGCGTGCAAACAATGTAGATATGGTTCGTGATCAGGATGGTCCAAGAAGATCTGATGGTCCCAGAAGATCTGTATTTGATCGCTTGGGCAAACGGCCACGTCCCGCTACCTCTGAAGCTGATGCATGTTACCAGTGTGGCCGTCAAGGTCACTATGCTCGTGATTGCCGTGTTGGTAAGCGGGGAAGACCTAGCCGTGGTAGTGACCATAGTGGACGTGATGACAAGAGAGGTGGTGATAAGAAAAAGGTCAATGCCGGCACAACCGAGATCCCAGGGGACGCAGATTCTCATGACCTATTGTTGTTTGATGGACATATTGGTCACACTAATGTGATTGTACAATCGGACAATGGCGCCTCGCATGATCGCATTTCTTCAGAACTTGTTCAACGTTTGGGATTGCCTACTGTTCGTTTTCCTAATCGTACAGTAGCAGGCATTTGTACTAACATGTTTGGTTCTTGTTCAGCAAAGGTGCCACAGCAACAATTTGCACTTGGTGATTATGTCACGGCTCGTGATTTTATGGTGGTTCCAAATTTGAGGAAAGTGGACATCGTACTTGGAATTCCATGGTGGAGACAAATTGATCCTGTAGTAAATTACAAGACTCTCGAAGTCACTGTTGATGGAGTAACCTTCAAAGGTATAAAATCTTCCAATCCTGCTATCATGATTAGTCATGCTGCTTTTAAAAGATGTGTGCGACATGAGCCCATAGGAGTTTATCTTGTATATATTTTTCCTCCTGAGCAAGCTACCACTGTTACTAATGATTTGGACCGTGCTCGTTTGCAATTTCTTAATAACTATGAAGCATTATTTAGCGATGATGTTGTGGAGATGCCACCTGATCGACCGGAAAATCATCGCATTGAGTTAGTTCCAGGAACTGAACCAATAGTGAAACATCCTTACAGAATGTCACCAGTTATGCTTGATGAAGTTCAAAAGCAAGTTCAAGATTTGTTGGATCGTGGTTTGATCCGAGAAAGTAGCTCACCATTTGGAGCACCAGTTCTTTTGGTTAACGAAAAAGATGGTTCTTTTCGTATGTGTATTGATTACATGGCCCTCAATAAGTTCATAATAAAGAATAAGTATCCTATTCCTCGAGTGGATGACTTGCTGGATCAATTGAAGGGCGCCACCATCTTCAGTAAGATAGATTTAAAATCTGGCTATCATCAGGTTCGTGTGCATGAATCAGACATTCATAAAACAGCTTTTCGCACACCTTATGGTCATTATGAATTTTTAGTTATGCCTTTTGGATTAACTAATGCCCATGCAACCTTTTGTCGCATGATGAGTAGAGTTTTGAGACCCTTTTTGGGCAAGTTTGTGGTGGTCTTTTTGGATGATATTTTGGTTTACAGCAGAAATGAGACCGAGCACATGGATCATTTGCGTCAGGTGTTGAACACATTGCGCGGTCAAAAATTTCAAATAAACCGTAAGAAAAGCTTTTTCTTCCAACCTCAAATTGAGTAGTTAGGGCATGTAGTTTCTGGAAAAGGTATTCAGGTTGATCCTGCAAAAGTGCAAGTGGTGCAAAATTGGCCAGTTCCACAAAATGTCACTGAGGTACGTTCCTTTTTGGGACTTTGTAGCTATTATCGACGGTTTGTCCGTAATTTTGCTCAGTTGGCTTTGCCCTTAACAAATTTGTTAAAGCATGACACACCCTTTCATTGGGAACGCTCTCAAGCACAGGCTTTTCAGTCTTTGAAGCAACGCCTTATTACCACACCTGTTTTACAATTGCCAGATTTTTCTAAGCAATACTTTGTTTGTTGCACTGATGCAAGTGGTTCTTCTATAGGGGCAGTATTAGAACAGGATGGGCATCCTATTGCTTTTGAGAGCCGCAAGCTTAATTCTGCGGAATTAAAGTATACGGTATATGAAAAAGAATTATTGGCTATTGTGCATGCTTTAAAAATTTGGAAACACTATCGTATGGGTAGTGATTTTCACATTAAAACGGACCAGCAAAGTATTCAGTTTTTATTGACATAAGCTTCTGCAAGCCCACGCCAGGTTAAATGGGCAGAGTTGTTACAGCGTTTTGGGATTGATACTAATGTTATTCATTATAAGCCAGGTCCACAGAATAAAGTTGCTGATGCTCTTAGTCGTGTGCGTCATTCAGATGACATTATTCAGGTGAATAATTTTTTCCTTTGGTGGGAAAGCGCATTTGAGGCAATGAAGGGTATGTATGAGCATGATGATGAATTTGGTAGTGTTTGGATTGAGTTGCATGAAAGCCAGCAACGTATTATTGATAATTTCTATTTACGCAAAGGATATTTGTTTTTCAAAGATTGTCTTTGTGTTACTCCACAATTCAGGGAAACGGTTCTACGAGAATGCCATGAGGTACCAATAGCAGGTCATAGGGGTATTTTAAATACTCATGATTTGGTTTCAAAGTATTTCTATTGGAAAAATATCAGAAAAGATGTTGTTGCATTTGTGGAAAGATGTCTTGTGTGTCAGAAAACCAAAGATTCTCATGCCAAGGTACCAGGATTATTGATGGCACTAAGTATCCCGGAAAAACCTTTTCAGCATATCAGTATGGACTTTGTTAGTGTTCCACGGAGCAGACAAGGTAATGATCAGGTTTGGACCATTGTGGACCGTCTCAGTAAGTATGCAATCTTTATTCCTTGCAAAAAGATGATGCTGCACGATTATTTTTGAAAGAAGTATTTAAGAACCATGGATTGCCAGAGGTAATAATTTCTGACAGAGATTCAAAGTTTTGCAGCAAGTTTTGGAGAGCATTGTTTACAAATCTAGGTACAAGGATGCATTTCTCCACAGCTTTCCATCCTCAGACGGATGGGCAGACAGAAGTTACTCATAGAACTCTTCTAAGCATGCTACGCAGTTTTGTACATGAGCAGGTTTCTGATTGGGAGCGGTATCTGCCAGTGGTTCAGTTTGCTTATAATATGGCCATGCACTCAGCCACAGGTTTATCACCTTTTTATGTTATACAGGGACGTTTACCTTCAAATCCTGTTATTAAAGTAGCAGAAGGTGTGATGGAGGCAGATCAAGTTGCTAAGGATATGGATGCTGTTTTGGAATCCACCAGGGCAGCACTGTTGCACATGAAAGGTATACTCGTCAAGCGAACAGGAAACGCAGACAGGTTCTATATCAGGTGGATGACTGGGTATTCATTAGATTAATTAAGGAAAGACGTGCTCCTTCCGAACAGAAAAAGCACAAGCTTCTTACCAGGTTTTATGGACCTTTCAGGATCATTGAAAAGATAAATGATAATGTTTACAGGTTGGAATTGCCAGATACTTGGAAGATGCATAATTCTTTTAATGTGGAATATCTCAGGCCATTTAAAGGAGTTAACCCAGTGTTAGTGGATGATAATAAAGTATACCAACCTGAGATGATTATGAGGCATAAGGGTCGTGGTCTTAAACGCAGATATTTGGTGAAGTATACGGACGTGCCACATACTGAAGCAGAATGGAAATCGGAGGATTATTTCGAGCATTACTTACCTCTGTTGGAAGCTTACAGGGAAGTCTATCTACGCAGTGAATATAACAGGCCTATATTATTTCCAGGGGGTTCATCTACTTTGCCAACTGAGGACAGTTGATTCTTTACCCCGACGGGCTGTTACGAATACATTCTAAAAGTTAGAATGTTATGAGAAAATCCAGACTTTTATACAACCATGGCATTAGAATTAGCTATTCTAATTGTCATGCCAATCATAGTGCACCATAGAAATAGAATTAGCTACTCTATTATTGGTTATCTATGAATGGAGGAGTTTAAAGAATAGATGATGCTAATCTTAGTCTGGTGTATTACAGGAGCCAGAGCTAATAATAGATGAGAGGACGAGAATAGTTCCTTGATGGTTTCCTCCAATCATAGATAACCAATAACAGAGTAGCTAATTCTATTTCTATGGTGCACTATGATTGGCATGACAATTAGAGTAGCTAATTCTAATGCCATGGTTGTATAAAAGTCTGGATTTTCTCATAACATTCTAACTTTTAGAATGTATTCGTAACAGCCCGTTGGGGTAAAGAATCAACTGTCCTCAGTTGGCAAAGTAGATGACCCCCCTGGAAATAATATAGGCCTGTTACATTCACCGCGCAGATAGACTTCCCTGTAAGCTTCCAACAGAGGTAAGTAATGCTCGAAATAATCCTCCGATTTCCATTCTGCTTCAGTATGTGGCACATCCGTATACTTCACCAAATATCTGCGTTTAAGACCACGACCCTTATGCCTCATAATCATCTCAGGTTGGTATATTGTATTATCATCCACTAACACTGGGTTAACTCCTTTAAATGGCCTGAGATATTCCACATTAAAAGAATTATGCATCTTCCAAGTATCTGGCAATTCCAACCTGTAAACATTATCATTTATCTTTTCAATGATCCTGAAAGGTCCATAAAACCTGGTAAGAAGCTTGTGCTTTTTCTGTTCGGAAGGAGCACGTCTTTCCTTAATGATTCTAATGAATACCCAGTCATCCACCTGATATAGAACCTGTCTGCATTTCCTGTTCGCTTGACGAGTATACCTTTCATGTGCAACAGTGAGTGCTGCCCTGGTAGATTCCAAAATAGCATCCATATTTGTAGCAACTCGATCATCCTCCATTACACCTTCTGCCACTTTAATAACAGGATTTGGAGGTAAACGTCCCTGTATAACATAAAAAGGTGATAAACCTGTGGCTGAGTGCGTAGCCATATTATAAGCAAACTGAACCACTGGCAGATATCGCTCCCAATCAGAAACCTGCTCATGTACAAAACTGTGTAGCATGCTTAGAAGAGTTCTATGAGTAACTTCTGTCTGCCCATCCGTCTGAGGATGGAAACCTGTGGAGAAATGCATCATTGTACCTAGATTTGTAAACAATGCTCTCCAAAACTTGCTGCAAAACTTTGAATCTCTGTCAGAAATTATTACCTCTGGCAATCCATGGTTCTTAAATACTTCTTTCAAAAATAATCGTGCAGCATCATCTTTTTGCAAGGAATAAAGATTGCATACTTACTGAGACGGTCCACAATGGTCCAAACCTGATCATTACCTTGTGTGCTCCGTGGAACACTAACAAAGTCCATACTGATATGCTGAAAAGGTTTTTCCAGAATACTTAGTGCCATCAATAATCCTGGTACCTTGGCATGAGAATTTTTGGTTTTCTGACATACAAGACATCTTTCCACAAATGCAACAACATCTTTTCTGATATTTTTCCAATAGAAATACTTTGAAACCAAATCATGAGTATTAAAAATACCCCTATGACCTGCTATTGGTACCTCATGGCATTCTCGTAGAACCGTTTCCCTGAATTGTGGAGTAACACAAAGACAATCTTTGAAAAACAAATATCCTTTGCGTAAATAGAAATTATCAATAATACGTTGCTGGCTTTCCTGCTACCTCTGAAGCTGATGCATGTTACCAGTGTGGCCGTCAAGGTCACTATGCTCGTGATTGCCGTGTTGGTAAGCGGGGAAGACCTAGCCGTGGTAGTGACCATGGTGGACGTGATGACAAGAGAGGTGGTGATAAGGAAAAGGTCAATGCCAGCACAACCGAGATCCCAGTGGACGCAGATTCTCATGACCTATTGTTGTTTGATGGACATATTGGTCACACTCATGTGATTGTACAATTGGACAATGGCGCCTCGCATGATCTCATTTCTTCAGAACTTGTTCAACGTTTGGGATTGCCTACTGTTCGTTTTCCTAATCGTACAGTAGCAGGCATTTGTACTAACATATTTGGTTCTTGTTCAGCAAAAGTGCCACAGCAACACTTTGCACTTGGTGATTATGTCACGACTCGTGATTTTATGGTGGTTCCAAATTTGAGGAAAGTGGACATCGTCTTTGGAATTCCATGGTGGAGACAAATTGATCCTGTAGTAAATTACAAGACTCTCGAAGTCACTGTTGATGGAGTAACCTTCAAAGGTATAAAATCTTCCAATCCTGCTATCATGATTAGTCATGCTGCTTTTAAAAGATGTGTGCGACATGAGCCCATAGGAGTTTATCTTGTATATATTTTTCCTCCTGAGCAAGCTATCACTGTTACTAATGATTTGGACCGTGCTCGTTTGCAATTTCTTAATAACTATGAAGCATTATTTAACGATGATGTTGTGGAAATGCCACCTGATCGACCGGAAAATCATCGCATTGAGTTAGTTCCAGGAACTGAACCAATAGTGAAACATCCTTACAAAATGTCACCAGTTATGCTTGATGAAGTTCAAAAGCAAGTTCAAGATTTGTTGGATCGTGGTTTGATCCGAGAAAGTAGCTCACCATTTGGAGCACCAGTTCTTTTGGTTAACAAAAAAGATGGTTCTTTTCGTATGTGTATTGATTACAGGGCCCTCAATAAGTTCACAATAAAGAATAAGTATCCTATTCCTCGAGTGGATGACTTGCTGGATCAATTGAAGGGCACCACCATCTTCAGTAAGATAGATTTAAAATCTGGCTATCATCAGGTTCGTGTGCATGAACCAGACATTCATAAAACAGCTTTTCGCACACCTTATGGTCATTATGAATTTTTAATTATGCCTTTTGGATTAACTAATGCCCCTGCAACCTTTTGTCGCATGATGAGTAGAGTTTTGAGACCCTTTTTGGGCAAGTTTGTGGTGGTCTTTTTGGATGATATTTTGGTTTACAGCAGAAATGAGACCCAGCACATGGATCATTTATATACGTGTTGAACACATTGCGTGGTCAAAATTTCAAATAAACCGTGAAGAAAAGCTTTTTCTTCCAACCTCAAATTGAGTATTTAGGGCATGTAGTTTCGGAAAAGGTATTCGTGTTGATCCCGCAAAAGTGCAAGTGGTGCAAAATTGGCCGTTCCACAAAATGTCACCGAGGGTAATGCTTTTTGGGACTTTGTAGCTATTATCGACGGTTTGTCCGTAATTTTGCTCAGTTGGCTTTGCCCTTAACAAATTTGTTAAAGCATGATACACCCTTTCATTGGGAACGCTCTCAAGCACAGGCTTTTCAGTCTTTGAAGCAACGCCTTATTACCACACCTGTTTTACAATTGCCAGATTTTTCTAAGCAATACTTTGTTTGTTGCACTGATGCAAGTGGTTCTTCTATAGGGGCAGTATTAGAACAGGATGGGCATCCTATTGCTTTTGAGAGCCACAAGCTTAATTCTGCGGAATTAAAGTATACGGTATATGAAAAAGAATTATTGGCTATTCTGCATGCTTTAAAAATTTGGAAACATTATCTTACTAGAAAAAGTGCCCAGCGTTGCTGGGCTTTTTGTCAGGCATAAGTCAAAAAGTAATAAAAATGGTGGATTTAACTTTATAACATCTAAAGGTTAAAATATTGTATAAGTTGGAAAATCTAATGCCACAAATTTCTGGGAGCAATTGCTGGTAATCGTAACCAGCCTGTGAAAGATGTAGTTTCATGGAATTCAATCCTTGCTAGTTCTAGGAGCAATTGCTGGTAATTGCGAGTGAATATCTATGTCTTGTTGGTGGTGGCATGCATAATTCCAATTATGTGATGTTCTAGCCAGACAAAAGTTTATTCTAATGTATTCTAGCAAACATGTGCCCGACGTTGTCCAAGGGCTAGATTTGCAAGGGAAATAGGACAAACTACATAGTGCAAATCCTAAGTGAGGAATTGTGATGTCTGAAATGAAAGGAAACTTCCATTTAACAAACATGGAACTGCCGATTGTAATCAATATTCCACCCTTCCACCCTGACGCCATAACTTAAACTTTCTAATTGTGAACGAATTCGATATGCATCGTCTCTTGATATGGGTAAATTCATAGTCAAACTTTACAAATTTTACTATGTTATCTAGTGGTTCCTACTAATTGCACCTTCTATAACGTGCTAAGATTGTCACATCCTATGAGAACAAAATTACCCCTCAATGTCTAAACTATTGCTACATGCATTGAAAATGGTAATGAGAATATTTACATTTGCCTTTACACAAGAGTGCCTCTCATCATAGAGTTCTAGTGTTTTTACATCATCTCCAGGTTTTACATAACCTGCAATAATTGCATTCCATGTACCTACAACCCGGACAGACATTTTAAAGATTTGCATTGCTTGTGCTATCTGCCCACACTTTGCATATATATCAGGAAGTTTATTGGAAACTAAGATACATGCTTCAATTCTGTTATTCACAATGTGCTTATGGGCTCAGTAACAGTAACAGATGCAATAACTTTACAGTCTAACCTTCCTAGAACCACACAGATTTCATGCCAAAGCAAAATCAAAAGCAGAATATTTGCTACTTGGAGTAGCCATATTTTACACCGCCTTTGTGGGATGATTATGGAACTATGGGCTAGCTCAAGTAAGCCATCAAGTGAAACAAAGTTAACAGATTGAGTCCGCATTTTTCTTGATCCAAAAACGCTATCAATAGATGGTTCCATGGAGTTGAAGACATATCCGCCATCATGGGCACCTGGTCATTCTCATACAAAGTCCGATAAATCAAATGGGATTGTGAGCAAAAGCATGACACGGGCTTCTTCTCGTTTAGTCAAGATGGATCTATCCAAGTTGTGCTGTTTGTTGCCATGTCCAAGAAGCTTGGGATTCAGACGAAGATAGAATTGTTTGGGGTGCCATAACCAAATGTTGTCCAACATTTGCAGCTAGAGATTGGACAGGTTGCTTGGAGTAGAGTAAACTCATCAGGGTCCTATCAATGGGATTGGTGTCAGTTTCAAATACCATGTTACCTGGTAACCTGAAGGTTCTTGCATCATTTTCTCTGAATCCGCATATTTCTAGTTATAAAATCTCATATACCAAATCGCCCAAGCTAGAATAAATGTTGAATAATGGGAATATTTCTCGAAGGAAGCAAATGTCACATGCTGCTGCGATTATGAAGTCTTAGGGAGGGAAAGCCGCAAGGTCGCCATGGCTCCCGTGGAAGTACCGTTGCTAGACTACTTGAGCTGGTTTTGGAATGTACATCCGAACCATTGAATACGTCCAGAACCATTAAATATGTAATGGTGCCAACCAAAGTCCTAAGATAACGTTTCCACAATTATCTTTGTATTGCGGGAGGGTATTCATCGCAAAGGCTGGGAGTAAGATTTTGATATGGTATTGTCGTGAAGTTGTATAAATATAAATATGGCTTTTGAGGAGCTTGATGCCAAATTTGAGTAGCTTAATTTCTTGGATCCTTTTTCACCTCGGCTCCAACATGCCAAGGTGGCTCCAACATTCCAATTCAAACATCCTAGGCCTAAAAATGCCATTTCTAATGTAATGTTTTTTAATTCTTTAATTGAATTCATATGTTATTTGTTATGATTCAAATGTTGCGCCCCTAGGATCCACCATACCACCTGGTTGGCTCTAACATGCCATGCGGTCTCTAATATGGCTCCAACATGCCAAGATGGCTCCAACATGCCAAGGTGGCTCAAACATGCCACGTGGACTCCAACATGCCACCTAGGTTCTGAAATGCCATGCAGACTCTAACATGCCAGCTAGGCTCCAACATGCGAAGGCAACCAATCTTTGTGTAAAATTAGCCAAGGTGGCACTTGGATTGCAAATACTGAACTTGGATCCTGCCTTCCAGATTTAAGAAACTCGCGAAGAGAAATCTTTGAGATACGAAACTAAGGGCGTGAAGAAGCAGGAGCAGGAACAAGAACAGGAACAGGAGCTAAAACTGGAGCAAGAGCTGGAATAGGAACTGGAGCAAGGACTAGAGCTTGGACATGATCTCGAACATGGGCAGAATATGGAACATGAACTAGAGCAAAGCCAAGAGCAGAGACAAGAGCTCTTGGAGTTTCCTAAGCTGAGCTCCGATCTCCTTCTTTTCGTACACATTGAGTTCCCTTTGCACCTCCCGCTGCAGCTGATTGGTGTGGGCCAGAATGGGTTCTGAGATCTGGCATTGGATTTCTGTTAATGTATGACCCTCTCTACGCCTGGTTACAACTATTCTGGAGCGTGAAGATGAATCAAGGAACCCGACTTGCACAACTTCACCATCTCCATGGTTTCGATTTGCCTTAAATACATCACTCATCCACGGCCTGCCATCTCACCTACCTGCATGGACCCAAGGTAAGATACCTTTCCCATTTCTTCATCATCAGTTTTTTCTACTTTTGCCACCTCCGCACAAAATCATGCCAGTATATTCCATTAGTTTCACTACCTGCATTGACCCAAGGTAAGATACATTTCCCATTTCTTCATCATCAGTTTTTTCTACTTTTGCCACCTCTGCACAAAATCACAGCATATTCCATTAGTTTCACCCTAAGAACCCTATATTCTTACCAGCGGCCACCATTTGAGATATTTATGGACTTGCAGAAAGTCCATATTTAATGAAATTATGCTTTATCATGCTTAGGCAGATGGCTTTGCTCAGTTGGATCTATTTATCCACTGGGTTTTTATTCCTGCCTCTGCATTGTATCATGTATTGTTTGAGAGTGATTAATAAAGTCTGACGTCCTTCAAAAACACTAAAAATATAAAATGAACGTAGCTTATTATCAAGACTTAAGAAAGTAACAACTCAATCTGGGATCTTAACTCCAACTTTGGAGGTGATGAGATGCATCCCATATCTAGGCTTGAGGGGTCGTAGCAGCCACAAGGGCATGCCTGCAATTGGGAGGGAGATTAACTTGAACCTTTGCAAGAGCATTGCTAAAATGAGCTTTGCCTCCATCATGGCAACTATTAAATGAAGACGTACATATGACCTCACAATAAGTCACCTTTGACTACAAGCCACAATAAAAATGCACAAGCTTGGTTCGAGAAACTTTTTAGCCTAAAACATCAAGTTTCCTGCAGTTTTGAACCTGTCCGGCAAGCTACAAAGCTATTCTTCAAAATTGCCAGAAAAACCAAGAAAAACTCCTCATTATAGTGTGAAATTTTCTGCTAATATTTTGCCTACATGTTAATTTCAGAAAATAATCGGATACATGGGCTTAAACCTCAGTATTTCCCCAACCAAGTGCACAAGGCCACTTTGGTAAGTGGGTTAAAAACTTATTTCATTCAATTTAGTCAAATCAATTTCATTTATCACTTCAAATTTAAGATAAATAATCTGAAAGGTGAGGTATGACCTACAAAGTATGAGATGCAAATAATGTCCATTTATAAAATAAAATAATCAAGTAACATAAATATAGTCAAATTTTGGATATATCACTTTTCTAGTGGCATGATTGTAGATAAGGCAAGATGTCTCATGCAATCTAACTACCAATACCAAAGTTTACAATTAGATTGAGAAGATGATCTTTACTTTCTAACTAAATCTAATTATGAATAGCTAAGTTCACATTTAGGTTAGAGAGATGCTCTTTGTTTGCGAACCAACTTTTCAATATCAAATATAGAGCATGTCAATTGAGCTTTAGATGATATTACATAGAATTTCACATCTTGTAAACTATATATCTAGAATGTTCACATCCACTTATATTACATATGTGTAATTTATATCTGATTTGCATTCCAATAAAAATATAGCAAGGAAGTCTTTTGGATGCAAATTAGTGAAACATATTTATTGATGCATTTGTTGTCTTGGAGGGGGATCGTCATAAATGTGTCTCACTTTCGCAAAGCCTAAAGAACAAATGATAAGTCAAAATCAACATTTGGGTTGGGGGATGGGAAAAGCTATAGAAAAGAAGAGAATGGTAACCAAGTACCTAAGGAGGGGTCGATGCCTCTATTTTGAAGCTCACGATATTGTTGAGCAATGGAGCAGTAAAGGCAACACCAATCCACTAAACAGTCGTCGCATGGATCTTCAGGTAAGCCATATTTGGCACGAAGCTTAGAGCGAAATGCGTAGGTGTAGAGGCAAGGGCAACCACAATAAGAATAGATGCACAAGTTGCAACCAGCACAGAAGCAAGCTGCAGCAAAGCAAATCAAGTTGACAAGAATTGAAAACATAGATGCCAAAATTAAGACGAGTAAGATGCTTACACGTGGCACCTCTGTCCACAATATTTGCCACTTGGGCAAAGGGGACACAGGGAAAACAACATGCCGAAACAACTGAAAGGTGGTGGAAGTAAGTAAGCAGGATTAAATATAAATGAAACTGAACTGAATTGAACTTGTTTTATACATGATCCAATGTCTTCGGAACATCCGAATAGGCCTGTCGTCCAGGTGCCCAAAGCTTTGGCAGGGGCGTGTTGAGGAGGAGGGGTGTATTGTGGAGGAGGCACAACATTTTGAGTGGAATGAACTGGAACGCCTGCTTTCTCCATTTTCCCTTTGCCCTCTGTTCTGTCCCTCCTCAAACACACACTTATGCAAAAGCTTCGCCAAAAACTGCCGCTCGGGAGGTCTTCCCGAATAGAGAATACATGCACTTTGAAATTTTTACAATATCACTCTAATTTATAGGTTGGATAACAGCCTTTACAGGGGCCATTATGGGTCAGGGAACGACCTCGGAGGCTGTTATCAGCCTTAACAGGCTGTTCAGATTATCTTATTCTGGCACTGTCCAACAAGATTATTATAGTGATTTAGTTACAAGACTGCTATAGTGATAATAATTCTAGGTCAAGCTGTTACGGTCCATGCATTCCCTCTTCACGCTTGAATCAGTCTTTCAGACTCATTCCTAGAATAAACATCTTTGGCCAGCCTTTGAAGGTGACCATTACATTGTCATTTACTTTTTTTAGCTTTTATAGCATATACAACAAAAGAAATATATGGCCCCTTGGTTTTATACTTGTACAGATGGTCCCACTACCATTACTAATGTCACCACTACCACTACTAATGTCCAACATTTAATAAATTCCTCAACCATTACTAACGTCACCCACTACCACTACTAAGTCCAACATTTGAAAAATTCCTCCACCATTAATGCCAACCAGCGCCACTAATGATGACCAACATTTAATAAATTCCTCAACCACTAATGCAATCCACTACCACTACTAATATCCAACATTTGAAAAATTCTTCCACCACTAATGCCAACCAACACCACTACTAATGTCCAACATTTGATAAATTCCTCAACCACTAATGCAACCCACGACCACTACTAATGTCCAACATTTGATAAATTCCTCAGCTCAATTTGCATAGTGCCGTTTCTCTTTCTGTCTCTCTCTATTTTTTTTAAATCCTTATATTTTCATCCATTGTAGTCCCGTTTTTTTTTAAGGCTTGCAAAGTAAAACTAGGTTATTATGTTGTGGCAAAAAAGGATAATGGTCCTTAAATTGTGTAAAACATATTTTGGCTATTTCTAGAACTAGTTATGTAGTCCATTTTTTAGGGCCTGCAATAAATTGTGGAAAAGGATAAGTGAGTTCAGGTTATAAAATAAATTGTGTAAAAGGATAATGCTCAAACTATGGCTAGCATTATTAGCCACAATTTTAATGGAACTAAATCCGTTAAAAATTAACCCCCTTTAACTGCCACAGGCCTAACGGAATATGATAACGGGAATGGTGTGGACCCAATTATCCTAATTTTTTTTAATTTAACTAAATTTAACCCCCCTAGTGTGAATCCACCATAAAATGACAAATGTATAATCAACCATACATATATGATAATGTCAAAATCTTAGTGTGGCTTCGCATTGAGGTGGACGATAAAAACTCTATTATATTCTATTCTATTGTTTAATGGCACATGCTTAGTGTGGCTTCTTCACATTGAGGCATCCATGGCTTTTTGTGCAAAGCACATATTTCATGCTAATCATGATGCATGGGGGCTTCTCATTGTTTAATCCATATGGTTTGGTTGTAGCATATCTCAATATCAGTGGATTAAAGTATCTTATGAACAACATAGGCTTTTCTTTTATAGCATTATATCGCATGTAGACGTCCCTTTCTTTACTTTTCCCACCCCTGCCCTATTTTTGAATCAAAATAGTGGGATTTATTGAATTGAGAAAATTTACATTTACAACAAAGTATATGAGGATACCCTTATTAGGAACTCCACAAAGATTTTATATATGCAGTATGCATGTATAATTTTGGCCTTTAAAGGCCTCGAAAGCCAAATAATTAAATTGACACTAATAAATGGATCTGACAGCATTGTCAATATGACAAATATAAGTTGCATTAAAAAATGTACACCATTCTTGGGCTTTATTGCATGTTGGTGTTTGCAATGGAACCCCGACATATTAGCATTAATACACAACCATTGAGAAATATCCTTTAAGAGCTTTTATATGAACCATGCACTTGAGATGAATCCAAATATTTAAGCATACATGTACTACGACTTATAATGCAAATTTAATAAGAAAATTGTTGTGCTTTGACAATTCCTTTTATGGGTAGCCAAGGCTGTGTGGCCATTCATTAGCATTTAGATTAGCATGCCCATTGTCCATCCTAGGGATATGTTGTATTTGAAGAGATCTCATTGACATTTGCAAGCTTCCTTGGACTTGGACATTAACAAATGGGCTCCACATGGATTTATCTTCAAATTCCAATTGCTCTTATTATTGACGATCTCATGATGCGAACTCGAATTCAGTGTGAATTTGCTTTGTAATACAACTTAAGCATCATAATAATAAAAGGAATTGTCCACCGTTTAGAAAATCCGCGACAAAGTGAGAAGTTCAGTGAACCTTATTAATTAGAGGAATTTCCATAGGTGAACCTGTAGAAGAATCATTGGCACATGCCCATGTTGTAACTAGAAATGTACAAAGAATTATATTGAATACTTATCTGGTTAACCCAAATAGCCTGGATTGTGTCTTTACATATTGGGTGAAGAGGCATGGGTTGCACATCTTCATGATATAGGCATATTTCACGCCATCATGTCCTTTGGCATGGATTTTTGTGTTTGTTCAAGGAGATTATCCTTTGTTGTTATTAATACTCTGTCATGTAATATAATTATTGGTGCATGCGGTACATGTGTTGGACTGGAGGAGGCTGGTCATATATGTGTCTCACAGCCTCAAAGCCTACAAAGAGGTCAAAACAAACATCAGCCAAAAACAACGTGAAAAAAAAAAGAAAAAAAAGAAAAGGGAGCCATTGTTATACACGTACCAAAGGATGGCTGAATACCTCGGTTCTTAAGCTCACGATATTGTTGAGCAATGGAGCAATGGAGACAACAAAAGTCAACGCAACAATCATGGCAGGGCTCCTGAGGCAAGCTATATTTCTCTCTAAGTTTTTTTCTATATCCACATGTGTAAATGCATGGGCATCCGAAATGGATCATCAAATATAAGATGCCTGCGTATAACCACCAAGCTACAAACACAACGAATATTATTGAACAAAACTAATATCACCTAAAAGCCCATATTAGAGGGAGGAAATTTACTTACGAGTCACACCTCTGTCTAGAATATGTGCAATTTGGCCAAAGGGGATACAAGGAACCCAGCATGCCATACAGTCTGAGAAAACTAGATTGTTAAGCCTACATTCGAAATAAATGATAAAAATTAGAGATATGGAACTTACACGATTCACAGTCTGTATAGCCTTTGAATATTCCGGTAGTCCACTTACCATGAGGCGGAGCAGGGGTAGTGTGTTGGGGATATTCGGGAGGCGGAATATGTGAGATTGTAGGAGGTTGAACATAGGGATGTGGAGGAGCATAAGGATAATGCAATGGAACTCCAATTTCCATTTGATTCTAGGTGTGTAGACAAGTTAAATTAGTCCTTGGTTAATGCATTGCAACTCAACTGCTTTCATACTATTCTTGGTCTCTTCCTCTCCCCTCCTTATGGCTTGGTGGCTAGTCCTTGGGACATCCTAGGACTAGGTCTTAGATGATGTACATAGAAGCTCAATGAGACTATATGCATAGAACCTCAATAATGACCCATTTGTGCAATTTGTCATCAAAAGGCGAGTGGGTGTAGTGTCCATATTGAATAGGACACTATGTGCAAATGTTGGAAAAATCTAGTGAAATGGCCTTGTTTTGGGCTGGTATATTATACATTTACATCTAGCTCTCTTACAAAGATTTTGTTTGGGGAATTTGGTAAACTTAAGTTTATCTGCAGTTCTAGCAATGAGGGTTCTTTAATTTGGTTTGTTCTTTAAATAATATTTTCAAGAGATTTGTCATAATGTCTTGAGTAAGGTCTTTCACTTTAATTTGATTCAGAGCTCTAATGCATCGCTTGATTGTGATATTTATCTACCCAAGGACTAATACAAGAATATTGGGACAAGTTAACAATATCATTTACTAGTTGAGATATTCATTATGTAGGGGACATTTACAGATCAAGGTATTTACTCGTTAAGGAGGTATTTACTTATTCAAAAGGCATTTTGTGAGTAATGGACATGTACAAGTTCAAAGGTAATAATTTAATGGTGAGGTGTCCTATTAAGCGTAAGATTGCTCCTACTTAGGGTGAAGGCAAAATTCATAAGGTTTAGCAAGCATTTGTCAAAATACCTGGTAATTCTCCTTTTTTTGTTGGCACCCCACTGCAAGATTGTCTCTTGCGGTTTGCATTATAGTGGCCAAGTCAGTCCTCAAGGAATACATTACTAATCACATATTTCTTATTAGCTAAACTGGCTTTAGTTAAACTTGCCCAAAACTAATCCCAATACTTTCTGTGGTTTAGAAAAACAATAGACATTGTTTCTCTCATACTTTCTAGCGTTTAGCTAAACTAACCTGTAATTCATCCCAAAAATTTCTATGGTGTGGGCAAGGAAGTTAAAATTATTATACCTTCTTTGTTACGAATCAAAAGTTAGCTAGTAATCAAAAGATCAAGCATGTAGTAAACCAACACTAGAACATTAAAGATTCTCAAAAAAACCAGACCTTTAGCCCAAAGCTCTCCACCCAATCGGGCTCGCAAAAACAAGAATCTCCAAGGTACTCCATGCGCAATTTATGTCAAGCAAGAAGGGGTTTAGGATCATCCTTAGAGAATCCTCTCTAAGAGGCAAACGCAGAGTTTATGGAAGCGGGCAAGCGGCAGTTGAAAGAACAAGAGGAGATGGAGATGGATCTGAATCCAATAAGCGCACCTTCCCCTTATATAGGGTTTAAGGAACCTTTTTGGAAAAAGATAAAGGTACTTGGGCCAATTATAGGATCTCAACATTTTCGAAGGTTCCATAAATATCTCAATGGTGCAGGTCTTAATATTTAATTCCCATGCAACTATCTTATTCTTGCTTTCCGAACCACTCCCCCGAGCACTATCATTTCAATTCCTCCCCTTCCTGGGATTGATCATCCTCGATCAAGAAATTATATGGCAAATTAACATAACTAAACCCATGGTTATAAACCTGATTGAATCTACAATCAGGAATAATCAAGTCCAGCCCTTTAGGCTAAAAATTAATAAGTCCAGCCCTTTAGGCTAAAAAATTTATTGTCCAATAAAGATTTTCATTTCAATTCTATTAGAAATGGCCTCAATTCACTTAGAGGACTTGACATCTTTATAATCGTTAATAAAGCATTCAAGAATACTATGTATATCAATCTTTAGATATTTTCATAGATAAAGCAGTTGCAATTGTTTCTTTTCTCTCTCTCTCTCTGGCATTTTCAGTTCGCACCAAGGAAGAGTTGCTGGGGACAAAGATTTTGATTGAGGCATACGAACAAACACTAGCAATTTCTCGAGCTAAGCACACTAAGATGAAACAGGTTTCAGATATCAAAATTAATGAACTGTATTGCATAAATATAAAATATTTTGCATAGGTATGTCCATGTTAAATCTTGCTCTTAGCATAATTATAATCTCTTATGTCTTTCAACCATTGTAGATGGAGGGCAAGGTTTTTTTAGAGCCATTCTTATTCAATATGAATGTTCAAAAGGTAAGTTTTTTTTTTTTTTTTTTATTATTATTATTGGGGTAATCCCCACCAGGGTTCAAAACCCACTGGCTACCATCGGGTGCAAGTCCCACCAACCATGCCTTCAAAAACAAAAGGTAAGTTTTGACCTCTTGGGTTATTTGTCACAAGATTTATGATTTAAGTATTCAAATTTGTTCATTATGTAGAAGGATTTAACTAAGGCCCTTCTATGAATTAGAAGATGCGAGAAGGAAGTGTCAAAAGGTAAACCATCTCAAGCTATAAGACAAATCATAGAAATCATGTTCTAGGTTGTCTTTTCTTATTGATTGTCCTCAAGTTTTGTTGTTACACAGCACATTACAATGCATTATAGATCCTTCTTTATTTGCATAGATTCTAGAGTATTCTCTAAACAAATGTGAAAGACTCTAGTTCAATTGTCATAGACTGGACCATTTACCTGACAGGCAATGGGCAACGTGTAACATGACGACTATATTATCAAAGTATACATTTGTGTTTGAGGAGCACCAACAATTTTAAAATAGAGAGGCACTCCCCCATTTTGAGAATACAACTTCTTCCTAGGTACCGTGTCAATCTTCGCAAAATCTACAAGGCATCAATATAGATCTTGCCATTTATTTCTATTGTCCTCTGCCAAGGTCTGTAATGTGAAAATAGATCGATGGTCGAGTGTTAGGCATGAACCATGCCTGTGTAAGGGTGAGCCAAAGAAGGCATCCCTTTCCCAAGAATGATGGTTCTACTCATTTTCATTAGCACTGAACTTGTACCAATCTTGGGCCCTTTGCAAATTCCGCTTGCATTGATGTACTATTGCAGTCCATATCCTGAAGCTTGCACAACTGCTTCCATTTTGGGATATTTATCCATCCCAGCATAAGTTCTCAGGTTCCTACCCAGACAGTTTCTCATGAACAAAACTTCTAAACATATCCTCAATGATCATGTTGATTCTTTCAGTTTATCCATCAGTCTGCGGGTAATTACCACTACTCATATGCGACCGAGCTTTTAATCCCTTCATCATATCTCTCCAAAATTGGCTGCGAACTTAATATCCCTATCACTTATAATAGATAAAAGAAACCCAAAAGTTGGAAACACATATTGCATATACGTTGCAACTATGTGGAATCCAGTAGCACTACCTTCAGAGGTATAAACTTGGCATATTTAGTCAAGCCACCGACTATCACCAAAACCTAAGTGTGTTGCTTAGCAATTCAGGATAATGAGACTACAAAATCCATACCCACACATTCCCACCACTCATCTAATATGGGAATAGGTTGCAATAAACCTGGAGTCTTGCCGTGGTCAACCTTCACGGCCTGACACAGTAGACAATGTGAAACCATCACTTTCACTTAGTCTTGCGAACCTAGCCAATAATATTGCCATTTAACCAACTCATAACCAATGGAGAAAGTTCTTCTACAAATGAAGAGCAAACTGTAGCAGGAGAAGTCAATGCAACTTCTGGAGCAGTTCAGATGGCTGACAATGCAAAATTTCGTGAGGCTCAAGGTATCATAATGAGCAAAGTAAGTGCTGGAATTGTTTTAAAATTGAGAGGGATGACTCCAAGATAAATGTGGAACTATATGTTGACAACATATGAAGCTAAGACATCTTCTCAGATTGATTTATTGGAAAATGACTGAGGAGACTAAAGTTTCATGACATGGATAATGTAAATAACGTTTTTCAAAACTTTGACAATATAATAGCAGACTTGGAGGGAGCTGGAGTGATTTATTCACAACAACAGCAGGTGTTGGCTATTTCCTCAAAACTGAGCTTAAGCAGAACAGAGTTCTGGAGGAGGAAGATACAACTTAAATTTTAATGGCAAAAGAATAGAATAGAATAGAATAGTTTTTTTAACGTCCACGGAGACCAATAGGTCATGGGACCCATACAATGGGCTAGTACAATCATTACTACTAGGATTAAAAAACCCCTGCCTCGAAAGGTTTTCAAGGGAAAAACCTTTGCAGTAATGATGATACTAGACAAGCAGAGATAATGACTACTGAGGGCTCAGTAATTGCAGACGTTTATCTAGAACCTCAAGTATATATAATGCCAAGTCTGAAACTCGCCAAGGAGGTAAGGTTGGCCCATGTTTCAATTGCAATGAATATGGCCACATTAAAATCAACTATCCTAAGCTTTCAAAGGATATAAATTGTTACAATTGTGGGGGGAGAGGTCACTATGCTTCAAACTGTTCATCTCCAAAGGATAATATCCAGAGGCAAAACTAGAGGTGGAAGAGGAAATCAAGGTTTTAAAGGCAGAGGAAGAGGAAGAGGTAGAAAATCAAATCCAGAAACACATATAGCAGAAGAAGTGCCTTTGGAAGAAGAAACTAGAGATGAAGAAGAAGAGGTAAGCAATTCAATTTATGCATCATGTGAAAATAGATCTAATGGTGATGATCTTCTAATTTTAGATAGTGGAGCTGAGAAAACCATTGCATGCTCAACAAAAATCTTAAAGGAATGCAAAGGAAATGGAGGAGGGCATATCCAAGTGGGGAATGGAAACTTGCAAAGGGTTGAAGATGTAGGAGTGCTTGAATTATTTGATTTAAGGGGAAAGAAATCTGCAAAATATACTTTGTGTTCCTAGTCTAGTTAGGAATTTGATCTCCATTGCTCAGCTAGTTGACATGGGGTTCAAAGCTGTTTTTGAACAAATGCATTGTAAGTTTTTTGAAGGCAATGAATTAAAATTTCTAGGAAGACGTGTTGGAAATCTGTTTGGAATTAGTCCAAATTGTTATGGAAGTGTAAACATGGCAACAAATCCAAACATTGAACTATGGCATGAGAGACTTGGACATACAAATGTAAAGAATATAGAAATGTTGATCAAACAGGGCTGGATAAATTCAACAGATAGCAAAACAAATGATTTTGTGTGCAATGGATGCATGTTGGGCAAACACAGCAGATTGCCTTTCATTAAAGCAAAGAGGAATTCAAAAGAAATACTAGAATTAATACATACTGATATTTGTGGACCTTTAAATGTGACAGGCATATCTGGCAAACATTATTTCATAACCTTTGTGGATGATCTTAGCAGGAAGACAGGAATTTATTGTCTTAAAACCAAGGACCTGGCTTTTGAAGCTTTCAAAAGATTTGCTGCTGAAGTGGAGTGCTCAACATGGAGAAAAATCTGTGACGTCCCCTACTCGTATACGATGCCCGCACTGTATACAAACAGGAGTTCATCCCCCGCACCAGCTCCACACTGATACAGGGCCCTCCACATATCACTGTGACCATCTAGAATCCACAGTGGGAAGAGTGAAGGGGTCATTTTACCCCGTCTTCCTCAGGGCCTACCTAGCTGCGGAAGCGTAAACATACACGTCAGTAACATAACATCATATATCCACCTCGAAGGGTGGCACCTCAACATCTGCATAGACAAAGATCAGCCAATACAAAGGAAGCTCCTACCCAAGGCTCAGACTCCTGGGAAGGGCCGACTAGCTTGGGTCTCCCGGAGTTCGGTCTTGCACGGAATCATGACAATGGATGGGGTCAGCATAAGAACATGGCTTAGGGTTGTCCACTCCATCCGCCCCTCCCAGTGTACACTTTGCGAGTAGGTTGAAAAGTGTTGGGACTGACCAGTAGCCCCGGGTGCATAGCCAAAGGGGCTATTCTGGGTTACATCTCCCGGTCCGATGGGCGGTGGGGATTACTCCCTCCGGAGATCTACATCTTTGACCCAAGGTGACTAGAGGCCCCCGCCTTTGGAAGGTGAACACCACCCCACAGGTGTCGAGCCCATGCCTTACCCACACTTTCGGTGGCAAGCCATTAGACCTAGTCACTCATCCCCGTGAGGCCTTACACACCCGGAGGGATGGGTCAAGGGTCGAACACCCGAACCTCATTCTAAGCCGGTCGGCCCCTTCACCCACAACCGGGTGGGCTCTGTACCAGGCGAATTCTAGTAATGCACTAAGAGGGACTAGCTAGGAGCATCATCTACTAAGCTTTAAGTCTCTACCCCCTTCCCAATACAATGAGTCCACGTAATACATCCGGCCCATCATATCAACATAAGTAATAAGAACTAATCTAATTCATAGAGTTAGGTTCTTTAGTTAGAGTCAATCTCGGGATCCGCTTGGCTACTAAAGGCGATTTAATAGGCTAAACCTAATGGTTTGAAGGCTGGAATAAGGTTTAGGCTATTCAATCGACTAAATACCGATCCACTGGTTCACTCCTCTCGATCCGGCGTCCATGTCTCGTTCGCCGGGATGCGATCGGAAGGATGATCCGACAAGCCGGGCGCCGCAGGCAGTCGTGGGAGTTGGAATTGACTCCTCGGTATGAATCGGAGCTTCGGGTCTCAGTGGGCGAAAAAAGGGAAAGTTAGGGTTTGGTGCCTTATGTAGGCTATCGGTTAGGTTTAGGGTTTCCATGACCCTTGGTCTACCTTTACTGGGTTAGCAGTCTAAAAGTGCGACATTGCTATAGGCGCGACCATTGCAAGTTGCCCCCAGGGCGCTCTTGCTTGGTACACGCCTGGCCGGGCACACGCCGATTGGGACGGCCGTGGTAATGCGGTGACGGCAAAGATAATATACAACCTCGACCGTGATACCGCGGCTGAACGCCACATTCTCCCTTACCTTTGAAATGATGTCAGTTCAAGCAAAGATCGCGGGTCTCCCCACCTTGGAGTCTTTCTAACCCTAATCAACCTCGATGCATACTTATATACTACTATAATACTTCCTACACATTTATTAAGATTACCTTAAGGTAATATTTTAAATCATTATTACCATTACATTATCTAATAACTTGTCAAATCTAACTTCTATTAAAACAAGGTAAATTTGTATAACTCCTCACTATCACAACATTTAGTTTATCACACTTAACACTTTCATATACACTATTATTTAAGGTATTTTTCATTCCTTGCAACACATTCCAACAAAATTTGTGTTGCAAGTTCTCACCTTTAAAATCCTCGCGATTAATTTTTACAATATCTATACTACATACTTATTTATCTTACTATTAGAATTACTTCTAAGGTAATGTTTAAGACATTACTGCATCTATTTCATTATCCAATTAACTTAAAAGGTTACATTGTAAAAGTCGTGATCATTGTTCTTCACTTGCCCCTCGCAAGAGGCCATTGATTTTGAGGAGTTTTGATGTGCACTTCATGCTTATAGGGGCAAAAGTTGCTTCACTCTGGGTCTCCTCGCTTATTCACAGATTTTATTCCCTGCTCTCTCAGATGAGCATTGTATTTGACTCTTGATTGAATAAAGTCCGGACGGCCCTTCAACAAAAAAAAAAAATGACTTCATAACTTAATCCACGAAGGTACTATTAACCTTTACTTAATACAACATTTAAGTTTATCAAAGTTTATCAATTTCATACAAAATTTCAATTTAAGGTAATTTTCATCCCTTGCAACACATTATAACAAAATTTGTAAGTTGCAAGTCTTCAGAGTCGACCTCCTTTGCTCCTCCCGAGTTTATTGCCAAGCAGGTCGACATTACGTTAGTACCATTTTAATTATTAATATAAAATTTGGTTATATGGTGACTAACCCTACCTATCTTACATGAATGCATGGCTAATCTCCCATGTAGGAAGAGGGATGCTTTTCCATCGCGGGTCGTGGGAGACAGCCAGCTCTATAATGCCTATATGTCAGCCATGCCTACACCTTTTAGTTGCCCAACGGGAGGATAGGTCCTTCCCTATATGGGGCTGCAGCGACAGATTCCTCCTATCAACGAGAGATATATGGGGGCTAGAGTTTTTCCTATATACATTCCCTGAATGACCTCTTATCTTCGAGGTCGCTTCATCTCGCGGGACGAAGTAGACTTTTAATCTACCTTCCACTCATCCGTTTTAACCGCTGGCCATGCCTACATTGACATTACACCACGCCCCTAGAGATCACCGTAGTGGTCCCATCATCGGTAACACGCGATGCAACCCATACTGCATAGGTTGCATGCGAGATTTACCCACCACACATGAAACTAATCTAAATAAACTCCATTACGCCCTGTTTCCATTTTGTCGGCTCCTTTAATGCACATGTGATTAACATAATTACCTCTAAGGTAATATTTATGAATTAACATTATCATAGTATCTGATACATTACTCGAATAGTACAATTATATTTACTCTAAGCTTTGTAATATTTAACGACTTTTAGATCGCGACATTTAAAACAATAACCCCGATGACCTATTGTATCATGTATTGCTGTTTTAATTATCATACACAAGAACATGTGCTTTATTCTTTTCCTTGGATCCTCAGATACTTTGAAGTATATCCCAAGATGCACTTAAGTATATTCAATTTATTTTCTATTTTATATTTATATGACCCGGAGGTCATATAGCTATCTCTTGAAGGAATTGCATCCCAAGTAAGGATTAATCATGCTACTCACACAATACCGCTGTTATTTAACTTATTTCCCTATGATACATATATCGCGACAACAATTTCATCCGCTTATTAGATCTATATTTACTTATCTATAAGACATTAAAGCTTATAATGCATGCGCACACCTTACCTAAGGGCTAGAATGCATCCACCCATTGAGCTCAAGGCCGAGTAATTTGGAGATGACTTGGTCGCTGTAATTTGTTCCCATACTTTTGCTCCACTTCATTGGTGAAGTTAGTCACGCCTGGCCTTCGCACGTTGAAGGCCTCCCCGAAGTACTCACAGATCTATCTATCTTACTTCTATTCGCTTCGCCCTTGCCTGAGTGAACTCTATTCGACGGATCTGGCCAATTGATGCGCGGCATCGCTTCAATCATAAGATTGAACCTCCTTAATTTCTTTTCTCAAAAGAAAATGGTCCCGCACCCTTCAATGGTCTTGTGATAACGTCATATTTATTCTCTCTCCCCTTTAAGAGGTTATACGCCTACTTCTACGTGATTAATCTTACTAGCCTTAGTCACATATATAACCATCTACATGGATCTACATATTATGTTATCATTTATTTCAATAATATAGTTATGGGTTACCTACTTGGCTTAGAACGATTTTAAACCACAAGGTTTCATTGCCATGACAATTCCTTTTGTCTCAAAAGACTATTTGATTACTATAATTCTTATTTTAGATGTACCTTACATGTATTATTTTATATTCTAGAGATTCCCTTTCTTATTTATGAACACTTGAATATTCCTACCAATCTAATTGATGTCATCGTAACAAGTTGGCCTCTGACTGTTAGATTACTTCTTTCTTTCTATTGGATTATTCTTTCGAGGTACTAGATTTATACATCTTCAACAATTATCCTAGTAATGATTCCTTCTAGCTGGTGAGATCAATCTCACCAAGTGGTTTCCAAGCAATGCGTAACTGAACGAAGTTTGAGGGTGATCGAACGAAGTACAACAA